>PVKE010032109.1:0-18655 GCA_004027555.1 Craseonycteris thonglongyai
CCGAGGATCGAATCCCGGCTCCGGCCCAGGCAGGACCCACATGCTGAACTGGGGAGTTCCCACAGTTCGGTTCTCTAACTGTCTCTGTCTCTGTCTCTCTCTCTATCTGTCAAAAGTAAAATAGAAAAAATATGCACTGAAGACAAAAAGATAATTTCTCTCTATAAATGTGAAAAGATAAAAAAAAAAAAAAAAAAAAAAAAAAAAAAAAAAAAAAAAAAAAAAAAAATGTTAAAAGGGAAAGTTAACTAAAGAAAGAAATATGTGATAGGTTTATACGTTTTGTATGTTTGAGATTTTATATACCACTCCTCTTAGGAAGACTACTAGCACATGCGTGCACGCACACGCACACGCACACACCTTCAGAACATTGTTCATGGAGGTTAAGCAATTCCTGGAAGAGATCCAGGAAGTCAACATCTTCCCACAATTTCTGAGGTAAAGATCGCTGGCCAGTTTTTCTTAACTTACGTCTCAATTTTAATGTCAACACCAGATCGTATGAGCATGTTTAAAGTTCTTTTATCAACTAGAATATTTCTTCACTCTGTTCTCTAATCCAGAGGAGGAATTGCTTCACACAGTTTGTGAATCACACTTGTGCACATGAATGGGAAATGAGAGGGGGGGAAAAAAACAGTTTTGCCAAATTAGCAGTGTATGTATACAAAGAAATTCACAAATTACAGTGATTACTCTGAACATCTGATTCCAGAGGAAATCACATCCAAGTAATAGAAACAGTTGTAGATGAACATCCAAGAGTGAATCATGTTGATTCCAGGATATCCTGAGTCTGTCTTACCCTTATCTGCATTGCCACCACCCTGTCCCAATGGTGAACATTTTCCAGGACTATGCAGTTACATTCTAATAGGGTGCCTTTTTTTTCCTTGCAATCCGTTCTCCAGAGAGAACATAGGCTGAATTCTCCAATATAAATTGCATGCTGTCACTTCCCTACTTAAAACTCTCCAGTGGTTTCCTACTGCACTCAGATAAAAATCCAGACTCCGGATCATCCCTAAAATGCCCCTTTAGAGTGTGGTCCTGCCTGCCTCTCTGACCAAACCTCATAATACTCTCTCTGTTTTATGACTCTGTTTGACGTTTCCCTCAAACAAAAGAACAATTGCATGCATTTGTCAAAACTTGCAGAAATGTATACTTTAAAAAGGAAATTTTCCTCTATAGCAACTATAATTTTTTAAAAATAAATAAATTTCTATGAATACCAAAACCAACTGGAATTTTCTATTTTTGAAAGGTATATAAAATAACAACCAAAATTCTGTTGTAAGACCCCAGGACAACACTATTAGCTGCACCTCCATTTTGTTCTTTCAGTTCCTCACTAAAAGAACTCTGATTTTATTCAGGGTGACAATATATCCAGTTACAGCTTCCCCTGAATTTAGAGACTGCCAATTATATGTGAGCAAAAACTGTTGGGCAGGAGCTCCTTGAAAGAAATGCCTTTTTGTCCTTGTGCATGCCGTCCTCCTAGCGGCACGGAACTGCACACTTGAGCCGAAGTCCAGAAATCATTTTGGGACCATGAAAGAAAAGAAAAGAGAATTGTAAAGACCTTCAACTTTCACATTTTGAGTCATTAAAAAAAGAACAACCACACACCTTCCTCTGTTCGTACAAAAGAACATAGTAATCTCTTTTATTAGTTTCTCTGTTTCTTTTTCTTTTTCTTTTTTTTTTAATTTTAATGGTAGTAAAATACATGTAATATAAAATTTACTATCTTAGCCATTTTTAAGTGTATAGTTCAGTGGCATTAAATACATTTACATTGTTAGTTACCATCACCACTGTCCACTCACAGAACTTTCTTCACCTTGCAAAACTGAACCTCTATACTTATTAAATAACAACTCTGTTTCCTTCTCCCCTCAGGTCTTGGCAACCACTACTCTACTTTTTGCATCTGTGAATTTGACTAATCTAGGGATCTCACGTAAGCGAAATCATACAGTATTTATTGAACTTCTTGACATAATATTATTTTTTATATACGGATTTCTGTGAAATAGAACAAAGGTCTCCCCAGTAAGACCCTAGAGGAAACCAATTTTAAGTTTTGGTTTGTCTTTTTTTATCTTTAGTGTTTATATTTAACATACAACCTTCCAGACAACATAATAAAGGGGTATGGCTGGACAGATACTTCTATGGCTTTTTCATCTTATCTTTGCACTACTGTTAAATTATAACTAATGTTATAATTATCTGTACCCTCTGCCAGCAGCCCCTGCCCCCCATTATGAAGATAGCACCTTATTTCCCTTTTCACTTCCAATATCGAGCACACTAACTGACACATAACAGACACTTGATACGATACATATGTATTGAATACATAAATGAACTAACTATACTAATAAGTTTGCTTGATTGTGTTTTGGAACAGACTTCACATTAATGACTTGAAAGATTCTTTTTAGAACATATGTTTTTGTTTTGTTTTTTCAAAATCATGAGTTTCAAGTCGTCCTATTTGATTTTCTTTGTCACCTTTACAGTAACTTCAACTCTTTTAGAAGCTTCAGTGGCACAAGAAAACTCCTCTCACCTGCAAAGACGAGCATTCATGTGACTGATCACCCTTCCCCACAACCTTATCTTGCTGCATCAAGCATATGAAACGTTAAGTGGTTTCAGGCAGCTGTAATTGAAGAGATGTTATGGCTGTTGAAGTTGTGCCAGTTACCGTATTACCGTAGTCATAACTCAGGCAAAGCAGACAGAAATGACTTTTGGGACAAAAGGCTTATCATTCACTAACTGTTTTAAGGCAATTTCTTCCTTTATTCTTCCAAGTCTACCATTGTTCGGGATGACAAGAAAAAAAGAATTTACTATAATGAATCACAGTATCAAACGCCAGAGAAAATGTTAGATAAATGAAACAAAACAAAATAAAAAGAGAAAAATGAATTATCTTGACTAATTAAACATATCAGTAAAAATGAGTCTAAATCTAGCCTGTGTCTGAGATCCAGTAATGTGAACCAGTAAAAGATCACCTACTTTCCATGGAGGAGACTTGGGCCTTTCTCCCTGCTTTGATGTGTGACTACGGACCAGTCTTGTCACTTTGCAGACACTCATTTTCCTCAAGTGAGAATATTATCTGCTTTAAGAACAATGCTATTGGATTAAATGAGAAAAGGTAACGTCAACATTTTTCACACACACAAAAATGCAATATTTGCGAAATGCAATAAAGCAAACACAATAGAATGAGGTATGCCTATTTTGCTTGCTTTATTACATTTCACAAATATAGCTTTTTTTTTTTTTTTTAACAAATTGAAGGCTTGTGGTAACCCTACCTTGAGCAATCCCATCAGCACCCTTTTTCCAACAGGTTCATATAATGGTTAGCATTCTTCAGTGATATAGTATTTTTTAACTAAAGTATGCACATGATAGTTTTCTTTTTTTTTTAGATATAATGCTATTGCACACTAAACAGACTACACTATTGTAAATATAACTTTTATATGCACAGGGAAGCCAAAAAAATTGTGTGGCATTCTTTATTGAGATACTCACATTTTTGCAGTGGTCTGAAATCGAACCTGCAATACCTCGAGGTAAGTCTGTCCTGTAATTTACTCTAAATAAAATTATATATTTGGTATAAGAATTTATCAAAGAAACACCAAAGATTAAGAAGGGGCGGGGGTATCCTAGGGTGAAAGTGTTGAACTCCAATTTCTGTATGTTTAGGAACATCGACTTCTTTCGTGACTTTCACCTCAGTTTTCTGTGTTTCTCTAAGATAATCAGAAGGAAAAAATAGTGATATTTTCAGCTATGTGCCCTAAATTACAAAATGCCCTAAAGGTACCTTATGTTGCTAGCAAGTCTAACATTGAGAATTTCAAAGGGCTCTCAGAACTGTTCCTTCCCGCTTCTCCTCCATGTCTTTAGTTCATATTTCTCCTCATCAGAGTGACTGTATGAAGCTTTTTGCATTCTCTTCAAACCACCACCCTCAGAAACCTCTTTCAATGTCACCAGACAACCTCACACCAACCTCACAGAGAGCATCTCTCGAATTCTTACCACCTGCTTTCAAACGTACAACCTGTGTACATCTCCTCCTCTGCTTTCCAATTCCTCTTTTTTTTTTTTTAAAGATTTATTTTATTGTTTTTGACAGAGACAGATAGAGAGAAAGGGGAGGGCCCAGAGCAGTCTCTATAGTTGTGTGTCATCAGTTTTCCACAGGGTTTTGTTCCACACAGGTGGGCGGGGGCCACACAGGGTGGGAAGTGGGCTGGGGGTCTCCCACATGGGAATCACACTCCAGTCCAGTATATGGGTCCACACAGGCTGGGGCCAGGATTCAATCCTCGGTTCCCAGGGCTGCAAAGTGAGCACTTAGCCCACTAGGCCATTGTGGCTTTCCCTCAATTCCTCTTAAAGCCAACTTCCTTCTTCCTAGTTAAGGTGAAATCCTCCATGTAAGTGTATGTTCTTAGCCCGTTTCCTCAAAAGCATACCTTATCAATTAACTCCTCTCTCTTCTGTGTCTTCTAACTTAGCATCTCTGCCTGATTCCCAACCCTGGTCATTCAAATATGCTGGATCCTTTTTAAGAAAACCTCCAATCTTATTTTTCCCTTTTAGTGACAGCTCTATCTCTCCTCTCCTTTTCTTAGCCGTTGTTCTGAAAAGAATTCTCAACTCTCACTGTCTCAGTGTCCTCATTTTTCACTCATTCCACAACCCACTGAAACCTCACTTCTGCTCTCAACAGCCCATCAGACTACTGAGTTAAGGAGATCCAATGACATCTCTGCTTCGGACCCCAGCTCACCCTGCCCCTCAGCAGCGCTTTATGGAATAAACCCCGTTGTCCTCACGTTTTGTTGTGATATGTCCTCCAACCTTTCAGAACAGTCTCTTAGCTTATCCTTCCTTGACTCACATCTGAAAGTTGGAGTTTGTCAAGACAATCGCAGGCTCCTTCTCATCTCCATTCTGTCTTCTACACAAAATCAGCCACTCGCAGCCTTTCACTCACCATCCAGGACTTGACCACTTGGCATGTGCGTCTCTAGATCACACCTGTGCATCTGATTGACATACCTGTGGTTTTCTGCTGCAGGCTGGGGTCTATAGAAGCACACACTACAATGGAGTTTGGGGAGCAAGATGCTTTCTTAGAGATCGAACTCCTGTGAAGGGAAGGAGGGAGGGGGAGGACCAATCTGAGGAAGAACTTGAATGTCATTCAGGTTCCCCTTGGTCACCTCAGCAGGGGGCTGTGGAACAAGCCCCGCCCATCAGGGGGTCTGACCTCACTCCTCCACTGATGTGGGCTGCCCAGGAAAGGCATGCAACCCCAATGTCCCTAAAAGCTGGTGGCTCTCTGGTGACTGCCTCCCTCCCAGCTGGAAGCATGGCCTTTCTTGAAGAGGAATCTTGGTGACAAAACAAACACTGGACTTGTCTGCTTCAAGCCTGTTCCTTCTCCAGTCGGCCTGCCCCCTGGAAATAAGAGCCCCCTCCCTACAATGAACATACCCACTGGTGACCCTAATCCCATCTTCACCTTGACCTTTTGCCCTTTTCCTACCCTAATCACACGCTTGTCTGTCCTCAACCATTGAAACAAGCTGCTAACTGGCCTCCCAATAGCCCTCAGAGCCTCTTCTAGACCTTTCTTTATACTGATCCAGAGAATGACCTTTTTAAAACACAAGTATACATATTACCCATTAGCTTGGCTTCCCATTGCTTTTAGGATAAAGATCAGTATTCAGTGTTCACAGTGACTTCATCAAACAGAACTAAGAAGTTATGGCAATCGACGCTTTTCTAAATCTCTCTCTCTGCAGAATATGAGCTCCAAAAGCATAGGAACTTGTCTTTTTAAAAAATTATTTTAATTTTTTAATTACAGTTTACATTCAATATTATATTAGTTTCAGGTATATAGCATAGTGGTTAGACATTTATGTAACTTATGAAGTGATCTTCCCAGTAAGTCTAGTATCCACCCAGCACTATACATAGATATGATATTAATCACTATATTCCCCATGCTGTACTTTAAATTCCCTTGACTATTTTGTGACTGCCAATTTGTACTTCTTAATCCCTTCATCTTTTTTGCCCTGCCCCCCAACAACCCTCCCCTATGGCAACCATCAATTTGTTCTCTGTATCTAGGAGTCTGTTTCTGTTTTGTTTGTTCATTTATTTTGTTTTGTTTTGTTTTTCTTTTTGGTTTTAGATTCTATATATAAGTAACATCATATGGCATTTGTCTTTTTCTGTCTGACTTGTTTCAGTTAGCACAATACCCACTAGGTCCACCCATGTTGTCACAAATGGTAAGGTTTCATTTTTTGTGGCCAAGTAATATACCATCCACTCTTAATTATAGCTATATTATCAATACAGGGCCTTGTACTGAGCAGAAGTTTGAAAAATATTTTGAGTGAGTGAAAATGAATAGCACCTTCCAATAGTGGATACATTCTTTTATGACATTTTACTGCAAAGCCATGTTAGGTGCTTTCTGTTCCAAGGGAAAATATGTCCTAAGGACAAACTACAGAAACTATTTATAAGCCTTCCAAATGGCTGTTGTTCTCATTTTAAAAAAAGAAAGAAAGAAAGAGAGAAAGAAATAAAGAAAAAAAGAGAAAGAGAGAAAAAGGAAAAGACAGTTGGAATAAAAATTCTTAAAATCTATAGCCATTCGGCACTCCATTAAATAGGTAAAAATATTTATTGCGAAATTACTGTCTATATAGCTATTTCTGTAGCACATCTTTTCAGTTTTATAACTCAAAATATCTATGAGGGCACTACAGGCAATAAAAACACACAGTAATCAAAGTAAGTATAACAGATTAATTCCACAAAATATAAGGCTAATGCATGAATTATAACAACAAAACAGCTTGGGATCCACAGCATGAGACAGAGAGGGAATCTAAGCTAATGCAGGGACACTTCCTTCTATCGTCTCCACTATCTGTCCTTTGGTTCAGACTCGGGGTTTTGTACCAGAGAGAAAAGTAAATATATATATATATATACATATATATATATACACATATAATAAAATCACTGATCAAATAAATTACAAAGACTGGGGACTTTATGACCAGAAAATGGTGAAATCCCTTAGCTCTATAGTGGTCAGAAAGGTTCCAATAAAGTAGGGACTCCTAACCTTAACTTTGAGATTTAGACTTTCAATTACTGAATAGGATCCTGGACAAATAAAAAACATGACAGATAAAGATTATTCAATATACGAATGTCAAAAAAGCAGATGAAAAGATGCTCCACATCACACATCACCAGAAAAATACAAATTAAAACAAGATACCACTACACACCTTTTAGGAGGCCTAAAATACAAAGCACTGAAAACACCAAATGCTAATAAAATTGTGGAGCAACAGAAACTCCCATTTATTGCTGGTGGGAATGCAAAATAGTACAGTCACTTTGGAAAACAATTTGATAGTTCCTTACAAAACTGAATATATTTTTCCCATATGATATAGCAATCATATTGCTTAGTATTTACCTAAAGGAATTAAAAAGTTTTGTCCATACAAAAACCTACACATAGAAATTTATAGCAGCTTTATTCATAATTGCCCAAAACTTGGAAGCAACCAATATGTCACTCAGTAGGTAAATGCATAAATAAGTTGTGGTACATCTACATGGTGGAATATTATACATTGGTAAAAAGAAATGAGCTATCAAGTGTGAAAACACATGGACGAAACTTGAATGCATAAAACTAAGTGAAAGCTCATCTGAAAAGGTTACATATTGTATGACTCCAGCTATGTGACATTCTGGAAAGGGCAAAACTATGGAGACAATAGAAAGTTCAATAGTTGCCAGAGGTGGGGAGGGTGGGAGGGAGAAATGAAAAGGGAGTTTTTAGGGCAGTGCAACTATTCTGTATGATATTGTAATGGTGGATATGTCATTATGCATTTGTCCAAACCCACAGAAGGACCAACACCAAGAGTGAACCTTAATGTGAGCTATGGACTTTGCGTGATTATGATGTGTCAATATAGGTTCGTGCATTATAAAAAATGTATCACTCGGGGCTAGAAGCTTTGTGGGGAACCACAGCTGGGAAGCCTATGGTTGAAAGAGACTGAAAGAGAACATGGTCAAACAGCGGTGACCATCACGTATTTACAGCTGGACTTAGAGTTCAGTCCTTCTTCTAGAACACACTTTCATCTGCCAAAATCATTAGCAAGTTCTCAGTGGCTGTCCTGCGGTGACCATCACGTACTTACAGCTGGACTTAGAGTTCAGTCCTTCTTCTAGAACACACTTTCATCTGCCAAAATCATTAGCAAGTTCTCAGTGGCTGTCCTGCGATGACAAATCCTATCCAGGCAGAACCTCAAAGTCCTTTCAGCATCACATCAGACTGGGGTTTGGAATTGATGGTCACAATAGCAAGGTGGATGCATAGAAAGCAGAAAGACATGGGAATCAAGAAATAAGACATGTGAATCCAGAACCACCAGAGATAAAATCAGGTTGGGAAGCACACAAATGAGAAGCATCAGGCCCACAAACCAAAAAGGGGTAGAAACAGAGGTAGATCTCCAGGAGAGAGGGACAGCCTGGGCCTCTGGAGAGGACTGTGAAGTGACATCGGGTAACAGGGACGCCCACCTTACCTTCTGCCTGCTCAGAATCACCTGCTTACCCTTGAAGCACAGAGGAAGCAACAACACACACTGGCAAATTGAGGAAGAAATCAATCTTTTTACCACTACAGACCCTCCACATTAATTAAGTTGGTAGTTAGATGCAAGTTATCTCCCTAAATTGCATGCTTCTTTTTTTCCAACAGTCCTTGATGACTACAGTTGCCACATGCAAAAGGCAAGGCAACCAGCTTGCATACATTTCTGTATTTCTCCACACTCAGCAAGTTTGAGAAGGTGAATGGATGTCTGTTCTCAGGAAGCTCAGGATGGGTTTATCAAGGAACTTGTAAACCCTAAGAACTCTGCCTCAGAACAATCACCCCCTGGATCTCTAGACTTGATATGCAAATTACCTGCCTGCAGTGGTCTCCTCCTTAGATTTTGGTCATTTAAATTATAAATTTTCTTGGCAATTTAACTCACCACTAACCTTATTTCTTAGGAACTGTCCCCCCTCCCCGTGCCTGCACAATTCCCTGTCCCCATGAGCAACGGGATGCACATTAGAGTAAATGAAGAAAGAAGCAGGCCATCAGCATCACTGTGTGTTTGTGAGGGTGACATGCCTGTCACTGTAGATCCCTGTTCCCTATCTCGGAGCTGTCCTACAGCATGAACCTGGAGCCTGTCCTAAGGATAAGGCAGGCTCTGTGGGCAGCTCCTGTGGTCCACTTGGGGAGGAAAGCCAATACTGGAGAGAGGGTCTTATCCGAAAGGATGGCTCAGGGCAAAGCAGTAAGGTGAGTTATGAACCTTCATCTGTCCATCTGTAAAACTTGCATAGGACAAAGATTACAAATTCGATTAGGAAAATAGGAAAGAAAGGTGTAAAAAATAAAATACAAGAACAGGAGAGAAATGAGTTATTCTTTTTCATTGCAGGTTACCTATCCTTTTTATCTACCAAAAAAAAAATACTAATGGAGATTGTCAAATTGATGGCCTCTAGGTAAGTGGAATTGAAATACTATCATGCCTCCAGGAGACCAATGGCTGTTCTTTCTTGTCGTTGTGTTGTATTATCATCAAAGTCTTTCCGCCCCCGCCCCCACCCCCATTCTTGATCATAGGGGTTAACTCTTCAGTGGAACCTTGCAATTCAGTTCAGAGTAATGTCATTCTCCCCCTCATTTCAAGTAAGGGCACAATGCTGGGAGTTGAAGAAACAACAGAGCTTAATAACAGAGAACACTTTCATCACAACTAGAATCTTCTCCTCAGGGTAAAGTTATGGAAGTTTGATGTACTTGACAATTTGAACATTTTGAAAAAAGGAGCCTGTGATAGTTCAGCGATTGAGTGCTTGCCTCTCAACCATGAGGTCAGACGTTCAATTCCCAGCCCTGGCTTGTGCAACCCCATATGCTGAACTGGTAACCACCAGGGTGGCACGGTGGCAAAGGTTGTCACCTCCCATAAGGGAGGCCCCCGGTTCAGTACCTGCCCAGTCCCACATCCACCTATACGGAATGGAACCATGTCATAACTAATGATGTACAACTATGGAGACTGCTCTGAGCCTGTCCCTTCTCTCTCTCTCTCACCTTCTCTCTCTCTCTCTCTCTCTCTCTCTCTCTCTCTCTCTCCTTCTCTCAAACAATAAATAAAAATTTAAAAAATTAAAATTAAAAAAAAATGTGATGCAGTTTCTTCAGGTAAGAACAAATTACATGGGGAAGCTGGGATGGCTCAGCGGTTTAAGCACTCACTTTGCAGCCCCAGAGACTAAGGATCGAATCCTGGCCCCAGCCCATGCAGACCCATATGCTGAACTGGAGTGTGCTTCCCGTGCAGGAGGTCCCCAATTTGGTTCTCCCCGGGGTGAGCTTCCCATGTGTGAGAGGCCCCCAGTTAGGCCCCCAGCTCGTGATGTTTTAAGAAAGTTTATGAATTTGTTCAAAGCCATCCTAGGCCACATGCGGCCCTTGGGTCACAGGTTGGACGAGCTTGGTCTATACATTATTTATTTTGTGTCCTTGGAACAAGGGAAAAGGATGCTGACCCACCGTAAGAGGGTATTTGGGCTACTTGTGAACATCTGTAAAATAAACTAGGTAAGTTACTTCCCAGCTCTGATATGTGAAGATCGGTTGATGGTGTAATAAACAAAATTGCACAAACAGTGTGCTCAGTACCTTCACTGATAGCCCTCAGTTGCTAGCATACTTCTTTGATTTCCCAATTATCAGTAAATTTCCTCCAGACTCTATTTCCAAAGAAGGGAGAAAAGAAGGCTAGCATATACCAAGCATCTACTAGAGATGAGGACTTGACCAGAATTATCTCATTTAACTCTCACAAACAACCCTGTGGGCTGAATGGCATTTCTCCCATGTAATGGATAAGGAAGTGAGGCTCGGAAATGTTGGATAACTTAGTCAAGCGCTCAAGGCAAGTGGAGGAGTCAGAATTTTAAAACCAGGTTGTGTTACTCTAAATTCCAGGCACTTCCCCTTTACCATGCTGTTTGCCAAATATACGAAGTCAAATCTTGTTAAGCTGGTCCGAAAAGGAGTACAAGTGACTGATAATGGCACATTGTGTTATCTCTTCTTCTCCTAAATACCTCTTTCAAAGATATTTTCACTTTCCAGAAACCCTCAATGCCTTTATTAAAAATAGTGGCTAGTGATGTGAATTGTCAGCAGGCTAGTGGGAAAGACAATGAGAGACCGTGAGCCAAGACCAGCCAGCAAGACCAGATAATAAACATCTGTGTTTTAAGCTGCTCAGTTCCTGACAACTTGTCATGCGGCAGTCGATAACAAATGCAAAGAGCCTGTAGTGTAGAGGATAAGAGACTTGTCCAATATCACCCACAGATTAGCAACAAAGTAAAGACTAAATGTCAGACCCCTTCACTCCCAGCACAATGCTTTTTTTTACTTCCCTCAATTGCTTCAACCGAATGCCCATTCCTCACCCTCCAGAAAACATTCGCACTTATTAACATAGTAACATCTCCTCCAGACTGAGGGAAAAGAAGGCTAATGATGCACAGTATGCTCGGGATTAAGGGAGAGGCAGGGATGGGTGCTAACACATGAGACACCTTTGCTTTACATTCATCTCTAATTGCATTCCCCTAAAGTCAGCCTGTGTCTCTGGAGAGAGAGCAGATGGAGCATCATTAGAGTAATGTATTCAAAGATGGTGAAAAGAGGAACCCATGTCTGCAGGTTGTGGGGTAATGGCTGGCCTCTAATGGTTTACTTAGTCACAGCAAATCACAACTTAATGGAAGAGCTGCATTCTTAGAAAACCTGTCTTTGAAGTATATCTCAATTTCCAGATCCTTGAAATACAGTGGACCTTTATTGCAGACCCATTAGTCAAACCTCAATTAGATACAGACACATCCACATTAGGTACTGGTTTAATCTGTCAGGGTCTTTAAAACGTAATTCTAGTAGGTATTCCATTTGTAAATTACATGATCGAATTTATTTGCAATCGCCAAAGGCAGCAAGATGCGACTGACATCATATAAAAGGCCTTTGCAAGCTATCTATTACCATGAGCATTTCTTTCTTTCGTTGTATGCACATTGACAAGTGCAAGCCACTGTGTCTTTGCAAAATGCAATGTTACCTTGTGGCCATTTTCTAAGAGGAGAAGCGATAGTAACCAGGAGTATATGGACAATATAAATTTACATCTGCAAAATGTCTGCCTAGAAATTATTGATTTTGCCTTCCCCGAAGAGCTTATTAAAGGGAAACATTGCCCTAATGCTTTCTGGGGTGCCTGCAGGAAATCATTACTGGTGGGGACTGCTGGTTTATGGGTCTTTGGAACAGGAGCTTTAAATGCAAACATAAAATGTGAAAAGGAAGGATGTGATGTGCACACTCCTGCCTGCCAGGGAGCTGACTTTTACTCATTGTCTAGTCCCTAATTTATTTCTCTGGGCAATTAGCCCAGGTGTCACTCTGGGACCCATTTTTTGAAAGGCTCCCCCTCCTGCAGGAAATTTTTGCCAAGTCAAAGACTGTGAATTTAACTCCTTTTTTTTTTTTTTTGGTCAGGGCTGGGCGCCACCCCCCACCCTACCCTTTCCACCTCTTCCCATAAGCCCACTTTTTCCCTGTCACTAACACCTCCCCAGAGTTTCTGCTCTCAGACCTGTAGGATGAAGAACAACACATGCTGGGGTCTGGGCTGTGGCAGGACAGCTATCAGGGTTAGAGGCTGAGAACACAGGGCAGGGGGGAAAACCTTGGCTCCAGAGACTCGGTTGGGACAATTTGGATGGGACCAAGTGCAGGGTCCAGAGGTGTGGCATAATCAGAAGCGGTTCAGGCTGGCACAGCCCACCCGTACCCCTTACAAGAGATTCCTGGGACCTTCCCAAACCTTTGGATGTGAAAGCAGCGCCCTGTTCATGGGGGGATTGATGACTAAGATGAAGAGGGTGAAACCAGCGCATTCTACTGAGCACTTGCTCCCTCATTTACTCCTTACAACTCTTGGAGGGAGGCGCTATTCCTTCCAATGTACCAGTGAGAGATATAATTTGCCTTTGGCCATACGCTGATGAATGACAGAGCTGGGATTCAAATCCAAGTACAATGTTTCCAAGTCTTCACTCTAAGTCACTGACCTCCTCTTGTTGCAGGAGAAGAAAAGTGGGTCCTTGGCTTCACATAGCAAAGAATTGTAACAAGAGCCCATATAGAGTTTAAAGTAAAAGGAAATTTATTAGCAGAGAGTAAGGAAGAAAACAAACGTCACCCCCTGGGCAGAGTGAAAAGAGATGCCCACCATCCCCCTGGCTAGGAGCTATGTGTGTTTTCTACTTCCATGGAAAATTCACTGGTTTGGAGGGAAAGGAGGATAGAAAAATAGTGGTAAGTTGATCTTTAACTTCAGTAAGATACAAGAACGAGGCAGGTTTGTCTCCAACTCTCCCAAAGCACAACCTTTGTTTTCTGTCCCTGGGTTTAACTACAGGAGGGTCCTAGTGGAATCCCCAGTCCTTCTGTAGTTTGCTCTGTCCATGATCGACAGCTGCCTGAGTTTTGCCTCTTGGAGGCTGTAGGCAGCAGGTTTGCAATCCAATCCTTAAGTTACTTCTGCAAAAACCGTCCGCATGCCTCTCTCCTACATGACTCTGAGGGGTCATACTTAACCTTTTACTCACAATCAAGTTCATCCAAGCACAGGCCGTCTTCAGATCCTGGAGACTGGCAGGTGAGTGTAAGCATTGGTTATGTAAGTGAGCCCTCTCCGTAGACTTGAGACACAGACACAGGGAACATACTTCATTCTGTAATTATAAGGCATCTGCTCTGAGTCGGGAACTGTGCTGTGGAATGTGCAGTGGAAATAAAGAGCAGGAACACTTAGGCAGTAGGAAGACGAACAATAAACCAATTGTCACAAAAATAAAGGCGCAGTGCATTCTGGGATAAGGCTATGGAGCACAAGCATTGAATGCTGGGAGGGACCATAACAGGGATATAATTGATAGGAGGAGAGAGGCCTCTCTAAGAACTGAAGGGTGAGCAGGAGTTAGGAGTTAACTAGGAGTTTAGGAGGAAGGGAAGAGCGTGTGTGAAGGCCCTGAGGAGGCCAGGGCATTGAGGCATGTGAGGAACTGAAAGAAGGTCCATGTAGCTGACATCATGAGCAAGGGGGAGAATGGCACTTGGGGCGACTGGGCAGAGAGCAAAGGGAAGACCACATGGAGTCTCAGGAGGTTCTTGTTAACCTTCCAAGTGACATAGGAAGCCATTAAAAAGTCTTGGTGCTGAAAAGACATGGTTCCTGCATATATGGTCAAAAGCTCGCTGGGGCTGTTATAAGAGTAGGTCATTAAGAGGCTATTGCATTAATACAAGAGACCTATGAGATGGGGGTTTGGACTGGAGAATGTGTGGAAATGGTGCGATCTAAACCTATTTGATTTGGTCCCATGACCAGAGAGGCATTATAGTTTCCTTGGACCTTGGTGACAAATCTCCACACACTTGGTGGCTTAAAGCAGGACACATTTATTACTTCACAGTTCTGGACTCTAGAAGTGCAAGATCAAGATGTCAGTGGGGCTATGCTCCCTCCAAAGAGTCTAGGGAAGGGTCTCTCCTCTCCTTTGCTGTCAATGGCTCCAGCAGTCCCTGGCGTTCCTTGGTGTGTAGATGCAAACCCCATTTTCTGTCTCCATCTTCTCATGGCTTCTTCCCTATGTGTCTCCTCTATGTCTCTGTATCCAAATTAACAATGATTGGATTTAGGGCCACCCTAATTCATTATGACCTCATCTTAACCTGGTTCCATCAAAGACACTGTTTCCAATGAAGGTCACATTCACCAGTCCTTGGGGTTCAAACTTGAACCTATCTTTTGGGAGACACAATTCAACCCACTCCAGGAAGTACAGCTGTCAAGTATAACTTCCAAGTTTCTACCAGGAGAAACTTCGTCAATGGAGGTACTCAACGTACTAAACTGGGAAGAAGGAAAGAGAAGCAGGTTTGGAGCTGATTCGGGAAAAGAGGGTCCTTGACTTCGGACAGGCAAGAAATCAAGCATGAGCCAGCAGAGCTTAAGGCATAGTAAGTTTGTTTAGCAGAGAGTAAGTAACAAAAGAAAGGCCATCCCTCAGACAGAGTGGCAGTCTCTAAATTGTTACTGAAAGAGACATCCCTCCTTCCGCTGGGGAATTTCTGTAAGGTACAAGAAAACAGGGGCAGGTTTACCTTTAACTTTTGTAAGGCATAGCCTGGCTAGTTTGTAATGGGTTTAATTACGGTAAAGGAATGGCCATAATGAACTCGCTTTGCTCAACGGGCTTTGGATGGTCTGTTCTATGTGATTAATATCTGCCTGAGTTCTGTGTCTGGAGTTACCCAGGCAGGCCTGGAATGCAGCCCCTAGTTTTTTCTTTTGTAAAAATAGTCCTCATGCCCTTTCCCTGTATTAGATCCAGTTTAGGGCATGTTACACATGGATTACCAGTGAGTACAGATGTCAAATTGATACTTGATACTGAGATATGAAACAAGGAAAACAAGTCTAGGCTAGAGATAAGTATCTAAATTCAAAGGCATCAATACGATTGTCAAGAAAAAGTATAATAATTCAATATCAGCAAAAAAATGTTTCAACAAATGTTAATGCCATCAGAAATCATGCTTGTTGAGTGAGAGAAGAAATGTTCAGAATGGTATATACTGTATACGACCAATTGTTTATACAATATGTGTGAATGTAAGTAAACAAATTTACTTCCATATATATATATATGAAAGGAACAATTATTATTGTGGCTATCTGACAGCCACTTGTGTTGTTTAGGCTTTGCAGAGTTTTTTTCAAATATTCTACAACTCAGTATGTGCTTTTTGTTTTTAAAAAAAAATTAAAGACAAGCTGTATTCAGACACAGTGTGGCTGCAATGTGGGATGTGGAAAAAGAGGAGACTGAAGAATATTGAAGCTGGACTCACGTGCCAAAGAAAGCAGTGTATTCTCCATTCCATGTGCAGCAGGGAATTCTAAAGGCCTTGAAAAATGGAAATGGAATGATGATATCATAGGATTTTAGTTAGTTTTCTGACTGTAGAAGTAATATATTCACATTATAGAAAAAAAATTAGACTTATAGGAAATTATATATCCACTCTTAACATTTCAGTATTTCCTTCCAATACCCTTTTCTGTATCTATTTTGCACAGATTAAAGTATAAACAGCTACTTTTTAAAATTTTGCCATAATATGGTAAATATTTCACAGTGAATTTGAAATTTTTTGAGAGTATTTTTGTCTGTTTGGTTTTTTGTTTTGTTTTGTTTTTGACTATTTAAGTGGCTATAGCATGGAGGTAATATTATTTACTTACCCATTCTTCTATGGTTGAATGTTTGTCATTTTCATTTTAAAACAACTTTTAAACGTGCTGCACTAAACATCTTTGTCCACAAATTTCTATCAGAGCATTCATTTAGCACCAAATATGCGCCGACTGTGCTATGCGTTAAGAGAATGAAGTTGAATGTCCCAGTCCCTTTCCACCTACGAGTAAGGCTGCGCCAGGCTCGTGGAGTGCAATAACCGCAAATGGCCAGTAGAGGGAACTCTCTGCATGTTTTAAACCTTGGTCTCCTTGAAACTGAGCTAAAACAGCAAACTGACCGAGTTAGCCACAGAAATGTTTTCTTAGCTAGGCATTAGCTAGAAGCTGAGGTGCCCTTTTCAGCAATCTCGCCAGCAGACACTCGGGCTTTCCGGAACCACAAACTAACATTCATCTATTTTGCTTACCATTTCATCGTCAGTGTCTAGCCAGGTGCTTGGCACATACTGGACATGTGATATTATTGTGCAAACGACTGAGCCAGGCAATCGTCCCGAAAGGCTTTGGTAACCAGAATGACTTCACAGAAGCCATCACCTCTTCAGTTCCTGCAGGTTTGTCCCTGAAGCTGAGTCTTCCCACAGGATTCACCCTGCTGCTGCTCCTTCTGCCCCAACAGAGGGCAAGTCCTACTCTGCAGCCTCACTTCCTTCGCTTTTATGTTGGACTCCTCGGGCTTTCAGCAATAAGGCCATGCGAACAAAGTCAGTCACCTTACTGATTAGATCTCGAGGGCACATCATGCTCCTATAACTCGAGAAGTTTTATATATTACAGAAGACAGACATTAAACAAGATCATTAGAAATGGTTTTGGTTGTTCTTTTTGTTTTGTTTTGTTTTGTTTGTTTTTTGGGGGGGTTGTTTGTTTGTTTTCTTGATTGAAGGTGAGAGAGAGAAGGGGGATGGCAGAGCAGTCTCCATAGTTGTACATCATTAGTTGTGACATGGTTTCATTCCACACAGGTGGATATGGGGTTGCGTGGGGTGGGAACCAAACTGGGGGCCTCCCTCATGGGAGCTCAGAACTTTTGTCGCTGAGCCATCCCAGCAATTACCAGTTGCACTACAGTTCAGCATATGGGTTTGCATGGGCCAGGTCTGGGAATCAAACCCCAGACCTTGCAGTTGCAAGGCAAGCACTCAACCACTGAGCTATCCTGGCATTCTAGTTATTTCTTCTAATAACAGGCTTATAAAGACTCAAAGTAAAGAATCTTTTCTAATTTAATTTCAGGCATTACTGACAAGCAGTATGCATAACTGTCTCGGAGTAAAGATCTGTTCTTGATTTCAAAACCCCACCTTATGAGAATAGCAAACCACATGCAGCATTGCCGGCATAAGGAATTCTGAACAGCACGGACTTCCCACCAAGCTCATAGACTGTCTTTGTCTTCAACAAGTCAACCAGGTTTAATTTTAAGACTTACAATTAATCTAGAATGCTTAGTTAGCTATGTCATGCAGGTTTTTATTTCTAAATCAAACTTTCTGACCATGGCTTTGCTTGGTGGCAGGTCACAAAATAACATAAACCCCATAGTGCAATACAAAGACAGATGGGAGCTAGTCATAGTCTGAAATATGGGCGGCAAAGAGAAAGGGTGGTGTAAATGGGATGACGATGGCCCAGGAGACCTCACTTCCTGCACATTTGGTGAGCCCTACAGTGGAGTATGTAACCCTCACCTCCACCCTTAAAACCGCAACTCATGTTCTATCTGTAAGGAAGAAAGAACCAATAAATGGTGAAAGAGGGAGGAGGGATGCCTGGATAGCTCAATAGGTTGGGTATTTCCCTTGCAACTGTGAGGTCCAGGGATCAAATCCCACCCCAGCCCATGCAAACCCATGTGCTGAACTACGGTGCAACTGTAACTGCCTCGCTTCCTATGCAGGAGGCCCCCGGTTTGGTTCCTGCTCCATGAAACCCCACATCCACCTGTGTGGAATGAAAACATGTCACAACTAATGATGTGCAACTATGGAGACTGCTCTGGGCCCTCCCCCTTCTCTCTGTCTCTGTCTCTCTCTCTCTCTCTC
>PVKE010032110.1:0-18661 GCA_004027555.1 Craseonycteris thonglongyai
GCCAAGAACCCTCTGCACCTGGCCTGGGTTCGGGTAATCAGCTGGGCCAGCTTGTCATCTCGCATCTCCTCTAGGAGCCCCAGAAGACCAGCTTTGAAAAAGACCTGAGCATGGGCAGAGTTGCAGATCAGACACTTGACATAAACCTCAAAGGGACAAGAATAGAATCAGGTAGGCATTGGAGACTATTACCTTGGTGTGACCAAATCTATACTGGGTGTGATCAATGTCAATGGACCCAAGGAGCTTCTCAGAAGCTTTCTTGCTATCGATGAATTGTCCCTCAGGGATAGCACTTGCATTTAATACCTTGTATCTGTTTAAGTCAAATAAATAATTGATTGTTGTCATCAATAAGAAATCTTTCTGCCTTACTATAGAAACAACATAGTTGTTGGGTAGTCTAACACACATGAATAAAGAGATTATATCTCTTTATATAAAAGGGTGTCAAACTTTTGGTATGTCAATATAGAGACTCTTAAATCTGTTTCTCTTCTCTTTAACTTTAATAGACAGCAAAGGATTCTTTCATTGAAAAATTAAAGTAAACAAGAAGACTCTCTTAAAATAATTCATCTGAGAAAGTCTGACCTCTGTTTGAAGTCTGCATAGAGGATTCTGCTGGGGAATCCCTTCCTACAGATGCGGATACCTTCCAGCACACCATTACACCTCAGCTGGTGCAGGACAAGTTCATGCTCCATGGCCCCTAAAAGGAAGGATGCACATGCCTCATTTCGTGGTCTAAAGCAAACACACTGTAGGTTTTCTGGATATGAGAAATGTCTTACCAGGAGTCTTGGTTTCATTGGGGATGATACACCGCACAAAGTGAGGGTGAGTGCTCCTTAGGTTGGTCATTAGCTTGTTCAAATTCTCCTGTGAGATCATATGAATATTTGGCTTAAATAGTGTTCTATTTTCATACATTCATATTTACAGACATAATCATCATGACCCAGGACATTTGTTCAATTCCAAAGAATTGAATTCAGATATGAATTTGCAAAGAACCATCCTTGGAATTTCCACATTCCTGATATTATCTGTTTCCTAATTTTGTGCATTATATGCATGTTTTTCTACTAGATGTGCAAGTGGTTGTTCACTGTTGAATTTCGTGGCATATGATGTAAATTGAGTGTGACATTCTCAACATACAAAAATACTCCACCCACACTTTTTTGCCTAGATATGTCATCTGATTTTACAAATAATTCAATGTCTTCCTCCAAATCTCCACCTCTTTCTTTATTCAACTTTCAATTGTATCTGCTTCCCTATCACATGCTTATCCCTTATCATAGTTAGAGAGCTATGTCTTTCTTCTGGTTCCATAGAAAATGGTCTTTTAATGAATGCCTCATTCTGAGAATTGGCAGAAAACTGACAGGCATGTCACCAAGGAAATCCTGGTTTTTCAGAATAAAGCTTCATTTATTCCAGATAAGATTGTCAAATGTAAAGGACATTTCTTATCACACTGGTTACTTATTCTTTAACTCAGCTTCCAGTTCCCACCACTATTCTATCCTCAACTGTCAAAATCTACTCATTTCAGTTCTATGCCAACATATTGCTAAGCACCTACATCACTTGGAGGCTCCCAAAGGCTCAAGCAAACCTCATGTTTTGCTTAATCCTACCCCAGTAGAACCTCTTTAAGTGTCAGATGACATTATTTCAGAAGCCCCAAATTGAATTTTAACATCAGATACTGAGTTCTGCAATTCACTCCTATTCCTCCTGAGACCCATGCCTCCCATATTACACTGGGCATCTCTTCCAAACTACTGCAAACCCCTGTGACCCTCAAGTCTACCACTATCTGCTGTTATTAGATAGTCACATCCAGTTTTAGAATTCTTATGCGATTACTTCCCCTTCTCTGCACAATAAACTGAAGTTTAATTTCCTGAATCTAATTCAAGAAAATGAAGTCTGTACCCTGAAGAGAGCAGACACGGTCTGGAAGGAAGAACCCTTCTTCTTGCCACCTTTCTTTCCACCGCCACCAGACTCTAAGTGGGGAGAGGAGGGGTAAGAGAAATCGTGAGCGATCATAGTGCGAGCTTTCTTTGTTTATGTTTTATGCATTGAGTAAAAGATGAATTATATTGAAAATGACCTGCTTCAGCAGCTGCTGCTGCCCCAGAGAAGAGGTAAGCTAGAGTCTTCATGGAAGACTTCTGGTACAGCCCCACCACGGTCTCATTCAGGGGGTCCTTGTTCTTGTCAAGCCAACCAGTAATGTTGTAGTCCACGGTGCCCGCGTAGTGGACCAAAGAGAAGTGAGCCTCAACTTTGCCTTTGGTAACCTTGGGCTTCTGGAAATTGTTGGATTTCCCAAGATGCTGTTCATACAGCTTGTTCTTGAAGGAAGTGTCTGTGGCCTTGGGGAACATGCACTCCTCTTCCAGGATCGAGAAGATGCCCATAGGCTAAAATAATGAATGGATACACATGCCATTTTAATTTTGTCTGCTTGTAGTAAATGTATCCTTCCTCATCGTTAATGAAAACCCATTCTTCTGGCCAGAGTCATTAATTTAACAAACATTTATCAGGTGCCTATCAAGATCCAGGAGCTATGTCAGGCTCTGAGATGTGGTGGAGAGTGAGAGAAACCAAAGGTATGCTCTTGTGGGTTTGTATCTTTGCTTTAGAGCAATATTTCCCCAAGTGTGATTTGCAAATTAGTTCCATCAGTTTCACTTGATAAAAAAGGAGTTTCCAAGACTCTGTCCCACACCTACCAAAAACTATTTCCAGGGGTGAGATTAGGAACATCCGTAATTTGATTAACTATTTAGGATACACATTTGCCTCAAAATACTAGAAATTTATATTTCAAATGCCAATAGTAATGAATCCAAGAACAACAAAGAAACAATAACCAAAAAGATGGTCTAGAGTCTATAGGAAATATTCAGTCTCCTTGACCAGAATAACTATGTTCTCATTGGCAAAAGGGGTTTTCCCGATTTTGTTTACGAGTCAAAATCTTTCACCACACTGTATAGCAAGATGTGACTTTCTTATCAACACTGTTCAGCAGTATAATCTGTGGGCTAAAAAAACAAAGCATGCAAACCTTCTCGATGAGCTCAATGCAGGCAGCCAAGTCCATCCCAAAGTCGATGAACTCCCACTCAATGCCTTCCTTCTTGTACTCCTCCTGCTCCAGCACGAACATGTGGTGGTTGAAAAACTGTTGCAGTTTCTCGTTGGTGAAGTTGATGCATAGCTGCTCCAGGCTGTTGAACTAAAATAAGTGCAAAATACAAATGGATATTTATTTTATAATAAAATCTTCTCTTTGATAAGAGACTTTTCTTCATTGGCTAGTCTCAGTGTCCTCTTAGGACAGGATGGCCCCCTCCTGCCTCTAGCAAGCTCCCCTCCCCTTCCTCTGTCCTTTCTGCTGCCGTGGGCTAGGAAGTGCCACCATGCCTGTTGGGACATCTCCTAAACAGGAATAAACAGGCTCCGAGTGAGGCTTTCCTGTGCAATAAAACTACTATTTGGGTTTTACAGTATCTACTTTTGTGGATCAGAGATTTCTTAGTGATTTATCTCTTTGTGATTATGTTGTATAAAAATAACTAGCTAATGTGGATACCTCTGAGCCATGGTGGTCAGTATGTTGTTACTGTAATAATAACAAGAATAAAAATTCAACCAAGAACATTTGTTGAACATTTACTACATGCTAGACACCGTGCTAAGTGCTTTGTCTAAATGATCGTGCTTAACCCTCACAGCCACCTTTATAAGGTGGCCCTTTTTGCCCATTTCATGGGTGAGGAACACTGTTAAGGTTAAGTAGCTTATGGAAGATCCTGCTAGTGAGACCCATGGAGAGGGCTCCAATACCTTCCCCCCCCCCCACCTTTTGACAAGACAAAAATAAATGATACATATTAAATAAGCACATTGTGTAATATCCTAGAAGGTGTGTTAGGGAATAAAAGAAAAAACAGAGTAAGTTCAGGACAACAGGAGTGTGGGTGGAGCTCCAATGCTCTGACCCCAGAGCCAGTATTTGTCACCAGGATTAGAACTTGAGGTGATCTGCTCTGGTTTCCTATTCCAGACACCTAGGCATAAGCACAACTGGGGATGTTCTGGTCTATGAACAGAACCACACACGGAAGTCAAAGATGTTCTACTATGTGGATGAGCCTTGCACACACTATGCTAAGTGAAAGAAGCCAGTCATGAAGGACTACAATGTGGATGTTTCCATTGATATGAAATGTCCAGAACAGGCCAATCCACAGAGACAGAAAGCAGATTAGTGGTTATCAAGGGCTGGGGGAGAGCAAAGGGGTGGATAACTTAATGGGGGGGGGTTCTTGATGGGGTGATGAAAATATTCTAAAATCAATTGTCATGGTGATTACATATACCTGTGAATATACTAAAAATTACTGAATTAAGAACTTTATATAGGGGAAGCCGGGATGGCTCAGTGGGTTAGGCGCTCACTTTGCATTGCCGGGGACCGAGGATCGAATCCCGGCCCCGGCCCGAGCGGAACCATATGCTGAACTGGGAGCTTCCCCAGTTCAGTTTTCTCTCTGTCTCTATCTCTGTATCTCTCTCTCTCTCTGTCAAAAATAAAAATAAATAAAAATATATTTTTTAAAAAAGAACTTTATATAGATACATTTTATGGCATGTGAATTATGCATCAATAAATCTGTTATTTAAAAACCTCAAAAAGGTTGTAAGTATATGCACTGTTGTTAGTTTTCTTATTTGAAAAAGTGTGAATTGCTCTTCTTGTTTCTGCTCGTGCCTGCCAGATCATTCCTTTCTTCCCATGTGGGTGTGGTGATTTGGGGAAATGCTCTTGTCCCTAAAACTCAGGACAATTCTTCCTGTGTCTAGCAGTCCACTTATAGAATAAAGTGTGTTATAGAAATGTGACTTGGGAATCAGACACATCTGAGATACTATAGGGGACTTCGGTACACTTGTTTCCTAAGCTCTATGTGAGGTATTTCTTCTTAGACAGGTGATTTGGGTTTCTTTACAATGCCATTTCCATCCTCTGGACCTGAATACTGCAGGGCAAATAGGAATCTTGAAACTTTTCTTTGAATTGGTCATTTTTTTCCCCACTGTCATCTTTGCTGTCATTGTCACCCTCATCACCTTCTTTATAATTTATTTACTGACTACTACTACAAGTAGTGCTTTGGAGTCTTTGCATAAGGCTTTAAATTCAGAATTCTTGTAAATGGAAGAGTGGTCTTAGAAATGAATGTGTTATTTGGCATGCTGGGTGGTTTACCTGTAGTCTTAGCTGAATTTGCCCTATGAATCATCAGATACCATTCCCGTTATCTAAGTCACACACCCAGGAATTAACAGAGGTGGAGTTTGAGTCCAGATCTGTCTCATTCCAAAGTTCATGCACCTTCATGGACTTTTTGGTCTTTTTTCATGTGTCTATTAAGTTTGTAGTATAGCTATTTTTCATAGACCTTTTCCAATATTGATTGTAGCAGCAAGAGGCATAAACTTGCCTACTACAAAGTCTCTCTTAACTCACAT
The DNA here is from genome assembly GCA_004027555.1 of Craseonycteris thonglongyai. NCBI lineage: Eukaryota > Metazoa > Chordata > Mammalia > Chiroptera > Craseonycteridae > Craseonycteris > Craseonycteris thonglongyai. The sequence goes on from PVKE010032110.1 coordinate 5,569, forward strand.
CAAAGATCTCAAAGCCAGCGATGTCCAAGACCCCAATGAAGTACTGCCTGGGCTGCTTGGTGTCCAGCTGCTGGTTGATGCGGGTGACCATCCACAGGAACATCTTCTCATACATGGCTTTGGCCAGAGCACCCACGGCATTGTACACCTTCACGGACAGATAATAAGGATTGTCATTATTAAAGACATGTTGTGAAGACCTAGAATGTGGGCAATTAATTGAGGTCATTCACTTACCTGCTGCACATTCTGGCCTTTGGTGACGTACTCATTGCCGACCTTGACCCTGGGGTAGCAGAGGGCTTTGAGCAGGTCCGCAGAGTTCAGACTCTGGAGATAAGCTGCCTTGTCAGCAACTGTAGAGACACAATTCAGGTATCCAATGTGACCTACTGTGTGCCCACAATTCATAGGGGCAGAGCAATGAGTGAGTCCCTTTATAGAAGGTCTATGTGGAAGTAAAGTTGTGTATGTCCATCAGCAGCTTAGCTATATAGGAGATGTAAGTTTTGAATAGGCTTTTTAGGCTTAGATTCTCTTATTAAACCCAGATAGAGCTTCAATTGGTACCTTCAGTGCCATCAGGCTCAGCTTGCTCCTCACGTTGCTTTTGCTTGAACTTCATGTTCCCATAATGCATCACAGCCCCTGTGAGCTTATAGATGGACACTCTTTCATCAGAAGTGAAGCCCAGGATGTCAATGGCACTCTACCAGGAGAAATGAGAAAACAAAAGTTAGGGCAGAAGACACTAGTTTATTTAGGAGAATTTATACTGGACCTTTAACTACACACCTACAGCAGGTTGTTTTTGTCCTTTGCAAACATAATGGGTTTTTTAAAACCTGCATGTGTAACTTACATCTGTGGCCATCAGCTCCTCTTGGTCATCAATGCTGGGGACTGTGATCTCCCCTTGACTGACAAAGGCGTAGTCATATGGATTGGTGGTGATCAGGAGCATTTCTGGGTACAGAGAATTCAGGGGGTATGTTTACATCAGAAGATGTGAATAAAATGATTAACATCTAGTTTATAAACTTAAATTCTTTCTTACCAATCAGATCTGGCTTCTTATTAGACATGATCTGGTAAAAAATATGGTAACTTCTTTCAGCCTTTAGCTGGAAAGTAACTCTAGACTTCTCTAGAAGATCTGCAATGCAAAGTAGACATTGGATCAAGGGGAAAGATAAAGTTTCTGGAGTGATTTTTGGCACTTAGGGTAACTCGCTAAGTCTCACTGGCCCCTTGAGATTTTGGCAAAATGTCCCCTGAGGTCTCACATATTACATCTCTACAGTGGCAGTTGCTCTTACCATCTCTAGAAATAAAAACATGCTGGCCTAAGACACATTCATTTCTCCTACAGAAGATCACCAACATGTGGAATATAATTGATTCTTGAGAACCACTCTCTCCCCAAAATCTCTTCTCACTTTATAATAGAGGGGCAACTAAAATAAAAGCAACATTTATCATGGCTCAGACTAGGAAGTCATCACCTATACTCCATGCAGGGGCAACTCATTTACCACCTAGTATTAGTTTGTTCTTAGGAAAATTTAAAATTCATTCTGAGACTGGAATGCTTCAGACAAGCCCAACAGCACCTGGCAGCTTCTACAGAATCACTGTCTCATGACTGACATGGATAAAGGACACAGTGGACTGTGGGTAAGACTGGCATTAACTCTGGGCACGTTTGGCAGCTAGCTGGCATTTAACAGGTTCCAGGCTCTGCAGGAGCTGCAAAGTGTTCCTCCAACCCCCCGTTTGTCATTCTTGGAATCTTATATTTAGGAGACTCTGTTACTCACATGTCTCAATATCAGCAGAAGACAGTTTCCCTGTGGTACCAAAGTGAATCCTGATGAATTTACCCTGGCAAGTGAAAAGATGATGTTATACACATAGCTTGAAGCACACAAGAAAGACAAAATTGAAATGATCATTCAGATGGGCTTTCTCTGGCACTTAAGGGCAGAGAATGCCCCTCTGTGACAAAGAGACTCACAAAGCGAGAGGAGTTGTCGTTCCTCACGGTCTTGGCATTGCCAAAGGCCTCCAGCAGGGGGTTGGCGCTGATGATCTGGTCTTCCAGCGTCCCCTGCAAAGACAAGAGCAGTCCTTACATCTGAGGCTCCAGATGCCCTGAGAGCCCTGACCAGTCTTGATTCTGCCTCTGGCTCTCAGCCTCACCTGCATTTTGCCACCAGAAGCAGGTTCCTCCTTCTTCTTGTCACCAGTGACTGCAATTGTTGCAAAGTACTGGATGACACGTTTGGTGTTCACAGTCTTCCCTGCCCCGGATTCTCCGCTGTCAAGCATATGTGAGAAATTAAGCTATGTGACACATGAAACTTCCACCATCAGCATTTACTGCCCATGCATCTAGTTTCATAAATCGTTGTCAGTGTCTATTAGTTCTTTCCCTTCAGCCTACATAGAGGTCAAATTATGGCTATTGCTTGGCACTGACAAGAAGTAGAGAAATTTACTCATTTTTCATGTAACATATTTCTTCCATGCTTAAACTATGGTAGGCTCTCTTCTCAGTGCTGAGACCTGGGCTTGAGAGTTCTGAAAAGCGGCCACTCAACAAGTAGGTAGTAAATGAAACAATTAGTAAAAAATACTCTATAAAACAAGGCAAGAGTTTTTCAGTTTCCTTAGACCAAAGACATGGCCCAAATTAGGTCTTTGAAAGAATAGACATTCTCTGAATAAGCCTTAAAAATGAACCACTGGTAACATTCCAAAACTACTCAACCTTCTGAAGGCTCTGTGTTGCTCACTGCCCTGTACGAGGTTCTGGCTGTGCCCAGAGAAAGTAAATCCTGTAGAACTTCCAAGACTGAATGAGCAAGTGACGTGATTTGTGGTATTATTTTACATTTTGATGTGATCTAAACCCTACAATAGAGTGAAAACAATATCTAATTGTAGGCTGATCATGCCATTGCTTTAGTATAGGGGCATTAACTAATTTCTTCTTTTGGTTTGTCATTTTCCCCCATGAGAATAAAATACTCATAAGACTCAGAATGGTAATACATACGTGATCAGAATAGACTGATTCTCCCGATCTGGAAGAAAAACAGTAGGTAATCAGCATATATACCAGTTATACAAACAAAAATTTGTACAGGGAACTGTGTCATTTCCAAGGGAATTTTTCACTATGTAATAGTATTGTAAAATTATACATGGTATTATTCTCAAGTCTCTAGTTGGCAAGAGAAACATAAAATGTTCCCATATCTTAAATTCCTTAAGCCCCCACAGGAAGTGTGTCCTGATTTGAAATAAAGAGCAGAACTTTCCAAAGGCATGTACATGCCATAGTTGTCATCTGTAGATTTCAATGTCCCACTGTCTGCTGATTAATGTATATAACTGAAAATGTGTATAATATGGAAAGGGTTTGAACTATAGTTTAAAATGACATTAATCAAGCAAAGATTGAGATTTAGTTTCTAAATGGATCAATTGGACATGCATGTGACACACACACACACACACTGCAACCCCAACTAATCAGTCTTCCCAAAAGTATGACATTGGGTCTAAGATAGATCAAGTAGAAAAGGATGTTTCAATCAGAATACAGTCCTTTTAAGAGGGTAAATAACTTTTGATTATATGCCTGTCGCCCCCTAATACCATCTTCATTCAAAGGGAGGCTATCATATCTGAAATGGACTCTGATGAATTAAAAGAGATAACAGCACTTCTAAAAGTATCCAATTCATAATCAACAAGAAACTTAGGCACTAAAATGATGGAACATATATTTTCCATTTCTATTCCGACAATATGATTCAGTTTTTACTTACTCTTGCTACTTAAATATACAAAATAAATCATGTCTTTTTGAGCAGGGAAACCAAAAACAACAAAAAAACTTAACAGGGATGAAGCAGTAGCATGCTCTGGTAAAATCATGGGGGTAGTGTCAGTAGAACTGAATTTTGGTTCCTACTTTGACAGCAGGAACCATGTTGTGTTTTAATTGCCTCTTCTGTACAACCAGGGGATTGAATTCAATTCCTTCTGAAGGTGTTTTTAGCTTTCACATTTTGCAATGATAAGTGGTAAATAGTTCATATGAAATGAAAGAGAGCTTAAGGCACTCACTCACCAGTCAGCATGAACTGATAGGCATTGTCAGAGATGGAGAAGATGTGGGGCGGGGCCTCCTGACGCTTCTTGCCTCGGTAGGCTGTCACCACCTCAGGGTTGTACACCGGCAGCCACTTGTAGGGGTTGACGGTGACACAGAACAGGCCTGAGTAGGTCTGTACCAAAAATTAAAAAAAAAAAAAGTTGTGTTAAAGGAAACTTAATAATTTACTTTTTTTTTTTTTCAAAAATATTAGCTACCTGCATGAGCAGGAGGCCATGAGATTGAACTCACGTAGATCATCCAGGCTGCATAACGCTCTTTGAGGTTGTACAGCACAGCAGGCTCGTGGAGATGGGTCATCATGGCCATGTCCTCGATCTTGTCGTACTTGGGAGGGTTCATGGGGTAGACTTGGTCATCCTTCACTGTCACAGTCTGTCAAGTCAAATAAGAAGGTCCAGATCAAAAAAATCAGAGTCAGCTCACCTCACCCAGAATGAGGCACAGCCCCACCATCTCCCCAAGTTCTACTCACAGCGCCAGCTTCCGTTTTGGCTGTCACTTTCCCCCCTTCACGGCTCTGCACTGTCGCTTTCACAAAGGACTCCTTGGGGTCCACCACGAAGACAGATGTCTTGGCATCAAAGGGCCTATTCTGGGCCTCAATGCGCTCTTTCTCAGACTTCCGGAGGTAAGGGGCAGCCTCCCCAAAAACCGCCATTTCCTGGTCCCCACTCATGACTGCGGGTTATTGAGGGCAGCCTCGTCGAAGACCGCCTGGCAGAGGGAGATGATACTATAGAAATTCAGAAATGGGACTATTAGGGGCGGCCAGGATAGCTCAACAAATTGAGTGCTTGCCTTGCAATTGCAAGGTCTGGGGATCGAATCCCAGCCCCAGCCTGTGCAAACCCATATGCTGAACTGTGGTGCAACTGCTAATCGCACGGATGGCAGTGAAGGTTCTCACCTCCCATGCAGGAGACCCCAGAGTTTGGTTCCTGCCCCATGAGGCCCCACATCCACCTGTGTGGAATGAAACCATGTCACCACTAATGATGTCAACTGTGGAGACTGCTTTGGGCCCTTACTTCTCTGTCTTCTGCCTCTCTCTACCACCTTCTCTTCAACAATAAAATAAATCTTAAAAAAACAAACAAACAAAAAAACAAACAAGACCATTAAATTCACATTGAAAAAATAAAGAAAGAAAACTCTTTGTTCACTGACTGGCTGAGTGTGTAGGCGTGCCTGGAGTGTGAGCACCTCCCTGGCATGGCTGAGAGGTGAAATGTCAGTCCCCACACTCTGTGCCAGGACTGACAGATACTTAGTCATGTGTTTGGAAAGAGACCCTTGGGTCTGGCTCGACTACTGTAAGATATTGTAGCTGCTTCCCGAGTTTCGTTTGTTATGGACGGTCATCTTTATAAGCTGCCCACTACAGGTTTATACCAAACACAAAGCTAGGACGGTGGCTGAGTGTTCTCCAGTGCTTATCTCTTGTCTTCCAGTTGGATTATAAGCACCTTGCAGACAGGGAGCATTTTGCTCTGTATAGCATCTTTCACACCTCTCAGAACACATGCTAGATACAAGCGAATGGCTCCAAGCTGGCTTTGGGGGTTAAAAGAACAAATGAAACATGATTCTAAAAATTCTAGGAACTATTATGTATGTGGTGAAAAAAATCTTTTTATTCTAGAGTTGGATTTTCAAGTCCAAATACCTAATAAAGGAAAGCAAAAATGTGAGGATCTTTGTTTAACATTGTTTTCTTAAAATATATCCTATTATTTATCAGTTTCTCTTGTTCCTGTCTCATAATTTTGACCACCTCAACTTCTTCACCTGTCTTTTGTATTTTTTCGCGAACTTAATATAAAATGATCTATATTTTTTTGCTTTATTGCTGATATTATAAAAATGTCACAAAAATTTTCAAGTTTTGTCTCTTGCCACTTTAACACCCATAAATTCTGTCAATAATGATCATAGGTATTCTACTTTATAATAATAAAGATAAATTTTCTGGGAAAACTCAAAGCACTTGGACAAACATTTTCCCATTTTCCCATTCAAACTACAGGGATTCAGACAACACAATTAAAATGCTTTGTCTTGCTGAAAATGCTCATAATCATTTTCCATATCATGTTTTAAGAATTTTCCATTTTTCAGATTGTTAAAGAAATATGCAGATTTAAGCCACTTTCCCAAGACAAGGATTCAATCTATTCAGACAGCATTTCAAAGTTTTTTTGTTTTTGTTTTTATGATATAGTACTGAGTAAAAGCTGTGGTATAGGAAATTTACATTTTATTTATAAGTGAATAATAACATTGGGATGTTATATTGCACATTCTAATTCTGCTATTTAAAAAGACGACCTGCAATGCTGGGAATTGAAAGAATTGTGTGTACGACTCCTAAAGACTCTGAGAAAGCATTTTCCTAGATTGCAAAGGACGTAGATGAATGGGAACCAGTTTCTAACACCTCTTCCTCAGAATTTTTCAAGGGAAGCATGATCCACCATGAAAAATTGAAAGGCTTTTATTTCATAACCCCCTCCCTGAGTCCTCTCCAAACTACAGCAGAAGATTTTTGCACCCTGAGAGGAATGAGAAGAAGAAAAAAATCTGTTATCTTACCTGGAGATGCAACCTTGGAGTGGGTCAGAACTGTAAGGAAAAAGAAGTATCTTCTGAATTCAATGCTAACAGTTCCCAATCATAGCCTGCCTACGTCTTAACTGAGAACCAGGAAATGACTGGGGACGCTAAAACATCAAATTAAAATTGCTCCTGAGTAAGTTGGTGCCTCGTGGGAAGGGCAGCCAGGAGCAGAGGGAGCCAGGATGTGTGGCATGCGTGTGGGCAGCCAGACATCCCTTATCGTCCTTCAGACAGAACCCTGTCCTCACACACACTTACCTTGAAGCTTTATGAGGAAAGACAAGTCATACTCGTTCCAAGGGTACTTTTATAGGCTCGAATATGGAAAACACGTCGCCGCCTCCTCTTTCTTGAAACTATTTGGCAAAACACGTTTTTGGCAAAGCAGGTCTCCAAGCATAATTCTCTTCGTATTAAAGATGTTTGGATATAATTAGAAATATTTCCTCTCCCATTGGGTTAAGTATATGAATCAATCTCCTATAAATAATTTGAGTTGTTGGCAATCTGAAAGTGATCTGCCTTTGGAATAATGTAAGGTGTTCTTTCAAAGGCAGCTCTGCTCTGGAATGCCCGGACTTTGTTGCCTGCTGTTCTCTCTCTGAGTCGCTGGTCAACTGCCCACACAATTGCAGATATAATGCTAGGGAAGGAAGTTTCTGCTCTTTCCCAGGGAGTTAAAAAAAGACTGTTCGTTCCTCCCCCCAAAAGGCAGGCTTTTTTCTCCCCCAAATGATTGTGCTTCTTCAAGAATGCTTGGAAATTGCATTTTAAAACTTGCTTCATAAAGAGCAGCCAATGATAGTGTCTTTTGTTTTGTCTCATCGGTCGCCTCTGATTTCTTGTCACATTGTACCACTCCCACTTCCAACTTGCTCCAAAATTGGATGACCTCGCTGCGTTCAGATGTCTTGCTTCTCTCATTATTTTAAATGCAAGACTCTTGAGCAACACTGTTGTTGTTTTCTCTCCATGAAACTCAGCAGAGGAAAAATCTTAGAAAACAGGGCATTTCTCGGTCTAAAAATACAGTCACCATGACTTCTCCTCCATCAGCTACCCAGGGTGTATATTTCATATTTTGCTTACAAACAATACCTGAACAGTGTTTCCTATTCTAATTTTTAATTTTATAAAAAACCATTTGTGTTATTCTGTGACCTTGCATCTTGCTATGTTAGCATGGACTGTCAGGAAATGACACCAAATTTGCTTAAATGACCCTGGTTTGCAACCATTCCTGAATTATTGTACTTATATTTCCATCAATTTAGTGGAAATAGGTGGCCTTCAAAAATGCAGATGTCTAGAAATACTGGTTGTAATGATCACACGATTATATATCGCATCCATATTCCCTGTTTTACTTAATAAAACGACTGAGATTGAAGGAATAGAAGAGAATCTTCATTAATCACACAGTAATCGAGAGCCTGGTCAGCTGATTTGCTGCCCCGTGTGCTTGCTGGTCACATTCTTCTACCTGGAGCAGATTAAAGCCATCAGGAAGGTTTCATCAGGACACATTCTTCCAAGAGGGGGTTCCCTAACCAACTCTTAACCCCATGCACATCATTTTAATTACTCACGTGTCCGTTTTCTTTATCAGTCATGTGGAAACTGTGGACAATGATTCTCGGGAAGAGAAAACATTTAAGTCATGCTCTCACTAGGACGTGCTGGGGATTTTAAGCAAGTCTTTTGACCTGCTCTGGATAGATTTTCCAAGAAGCAGAAAGTAAGACATAATTCTTGGTCATGGTTCCCAAAGTCTGAGGCACATTGTCAGTTACAGATGGCCCGGGAACAAAGTGAAAGGGGAGACAATGCAGGGAGGAGTCTATGTGTAACCTAGTTACCCTTAAACTGCTCTTACACATCTAATTTAAGTTACTGTCTCACAGTTGCCATATAAATCGGTATACCTTTGCTTTCTATTCAGATGGATAGTCACCCATTAGTTTTTCCTTTATGCTGTCCAGGAAGGTTGTATTTTTGGCTATGCATCTCAACTGAATCCAGTTTACAAGTTCCTGGTCCTCTGGGAAAACTGCCCTGAGTAATTTAGGTGGCTACCATAGCTGGTTTGTGCACTGAACTCATAACTCATCATTATGAGTGTTAAATATACATTTAAATAGTCTATTTTGAGGTTCATCTTCTATGGTTACTTTTGTGACTCTTTATGTGATTAGGTATACAGGAGGCATGAAGTCTGGAAATATAATCTAATAAATAGCTTACTACTAGTACATTATAATATATAGAATAATATTCTCTTTGTCTCCAGGCTTGGTAGCTTTTGTTAAGGAGGAAGGTTACATCTCACTCTTTCATTTCATTTCATATCCATTGCCCAAGGTACATACTATGAACATACAATATGTTCATACATGATAAAAACCTTCATGTGCTAATACTACTCTGGATTTGTTTTCTTGATAACAGTTATTAAAAGCAAGGAGAATTAATGACATAGTTCAGTCTGAGCATCCTATGCCATCCTTTGCATAGACCTAGAAAATTAGGTTCATATTAGGGAAGAGGAGCTTTCTAAAATTCTACTATACCCCAGAATTAGGGAAAAGCTAGAAATACAAATGGCTTCCAGATTTCTGTTGATCAGTATTTCCATACTAAGTGACAACTGTACAGTCTTACAGTATTACTGTCGACCTAAAATTAAAGTGACCGCGTAACTGCTTCTTAGTGGCAGGTGGTTGTGTGGTAGCCTTGTGATTCTTCAAGTTCTGACATGGCGTTAGGAGAGCAAGCAAAGACCAGGCTAAGGCTATCGTTTGCAAAGTACCCTATGTTCTTTATTTCCTTTGCAATAGGGTAGACTAGACAGTCGTGACAAATAGGCATGACCAAAGACTTCACATTGTGTGCCTCCCTTGAGTCATTGCATGACATCGGGCACGGTCACTCTTCACTGATGACTTTGGTGTGCACCTCTCGGCTCTTCACCCGCAGCTTGTTGACCTGGGACTCCGCGATGTCCGCCCGCTCCTCCGCCTCCTCCAGCTCGTGCTGGATCTTGCGGAATTTTGTGAGATTGGCATTGGACTGCTCCTCCTGAGGACAAAAGTGGAATTGTCAGGAGCCCATCTCTGGACTCTCTAGTCGGAAGGACAGACAGAACTTGGCATCGACACAGAAGTTAAAATACTCAACAGGAAGCATGATTATCTGACCATATCCTGGGATTTGCTTATCCCTGAAATGTATTTGATGATATAGTTGGGACTTGGTCTCTCATCAGTAACCATTTTTATATTTTTGCAACCAAAACATATAGTAGAACAAGAAAAACTCTGAGAGCAGAGAAGAAGGCACGAATATTAAAGTCATGCTTCTTAATGCTTAATATAGTATATGTGATAATATATGAAGGATGAATTTCTTGATAGTTTCTTTCAAATGAAAAAAAAAAAGTTAAATTTTATCACATATTTGGTCACATTTCAAAACCATTACTTTTCCCCCTGCTTTGGACGTAATGATTTTATTAACAGATTCCCTAATATTACATAGTCCTTCCATTGTAGGAATTAAGCTTATGTAATTACTGATGGACAGTCCCCTGAATAAAGTAAAGGTTTTAGCAACTTAGTAATTCATCTTTACTGTAACCATGCTCATGAGGAAAACTGCCTTTAGTTTTTCTCCCCCCATCCTCTCTGGGAAGGGTTTTAGTATGAGGGCCATGTGAGCTTCTTAAAATGATTTGGAAATGCTCTGATCTTTTCCCATGTTCTGGAATGGTTTACATTGCTTGGGGATTATCTATTCCTTAAAGTTTTGAGACACTTCTCTGAGCCTGAGTCCACTTTCAGAAGTAATTCTACAATAACTTTTTTAGTCAACTTAGTAATTCATATTCTATAAAAATCACTTCAAGGAGATCAAAGATGGCGGCATGAGAGGAGAACGCCGATAACTGTCTGGGAAGGGCCTTGTGAACAGAGGGGAATCCACAGGGGAAACCCTGAGAAGAAACCTCAACTAAGAGAACCACACAACGCAGAACAACACCCAAAGGTTAGAGAAAAAAGGGGAGAGCGGGAGAGGGAAAGGGAAGCAGCGGTTCGGGGACAGAGACTCGGAGCGCGGCCCAGGGCTGGCAAAAACAAAGGGGGATTGGGGGACTATGGTCAAAGTGGAGCTGGATTGAGGGCGGGCTGGAAGCCGAGACCTAGGGAGCGTGAAATCCCCACAAGACTGTGGACAATTTAACATCCGAACTCAAGGGACAGCACACAGTGCCCTAATCAGATCACAGAGCCTAAAGTGGAACAGGGACTGTGGAGCAGGGCGGCTGCACTTCCCGGCGGGTCGGGTGAGAGCAGGGCACCAGCCCACAATAGCTCAGCACCCCTGATTTACGGAGGAGATTGACTGTGAAGGAGCGCCTTCTGAGGACAGGGCTCTTGGAGTGAGGGCTGGGGCTTGAGTGGGCATAGCTGCATTGGACATGCTTAGAGTGAATCCGGCGGTCTCAACAGAGCTGGGAGTATAGAGCAGCTGCCGCCCGAGCTATGGCCTGTGCGCACAGGACTTTCGGTGCCCCGCCCACTGGGCCGCTGCGGCACCGCTGCCAGCGCGCAAGTGCGCAACTGGGCTTTGGGCGCCCCGCCCACTGGGCCGCTGCGCATCGCTGCATGCACACACCTGGGCTTTCGGCGCCCCGCCCACTGGGCCACTGCGGCACCGCTGCCTGCTCGCCGGCGCACTACCAGGCTTTTGGCGCCCTGCCCACCAGGCCGCTGCAGCGCCACTGCCTGCGTGCCAGACCAGCTTTCGGCGCCCTGCCCACCGGGCTCCTGCAGCACTGCTGCCTGCTCGCGAGTGCGCAACTGGGCTTTTGGCGTCCTGCCCACCAGGCCTCTGGGGCATTGCAGCCCGCACATGCAACTGGGCTGCCGACCGGGTTGCCGTGGTGTCATTGCCTGCGCGTGGGACTGCGCAGCCGATCGGGGCCTCTGCCAAGCCCCAGCCCATCCAAGTGCTGCCCTGCGAGCGTGGCTTACAGATACAATTGAAGGAGGGGCAGCCAGGGGGAGGAGAGAAAGACGGAGCTCCTGCGCCCAGCCCGCACTGAAACACCAGCCCCCATGCTGAAAGAGGAATCTGCTATTGTGCCTCAGGCCCGCCCTCGCTCCTACTCACATGCCCCCACCCCTGGCCACACCTCTACTACCCTGCTAAATAACAGCTAAGACAGCAACCTGAAGTGCCCCAGGACACAGAAGCTGTCTGCTTCCCCCAACCCTCTCCCAAAATCTCCTTCTCCCACAACTGAGTCCAAAAGAAAAAATAAAGAGAAGCCCATCTGATCGGCAAACCCCCAGAGGGAACACAGACTCATGCGTAAAGCAAAAAGAACCATATCAAACTCAATGTACACCTCAGAATCCAAAGCCCCTCCAGAAGATCAGGGGCAGTCTTTAGTAAAGGACCTTGCACACTTGGAATCAAATCTAAGTGAAACAGAATTCAGGGCTGCATTAATCAAGACACTCAGAGAGCTCACTCAATGCTGGCAAAGTACCCAGACACAGTTAAATGACCTCAACAAGAATTTTTCTGAGCAAAATGAGTACTTTACCAATAAAATTGGGAAGCTAGAGCAGAACCAAAAGGAATTCCTTGAAATGAAAGGCATCATGGGAGAGCTGAAAAAAGAACTGACCAGCATAGGAAACAGGGCTGAACAGCTAGAGGAAAGGATGAGTGAAATTGAAGATACAAACATGGAAATGCCACAGAGGGAAGAAGAAAGGGAAAGGAAAATCAAGAGAAATGAAAGAGCCCTACAAGAACTTTCTGACTCCATCAGAAAGAACAATATTAGAATAATAGGGGTACCAGAAGAAAGCGAGATGAAATCTTCTCAGAGTCTACTAAAACAAATAGTGGATGAAAATTTTCCTAACCTGTGGAAGGAATTAAAGCCCCAAATCCAAGAGGAAATAAGAAGCCCTAACTACCTAGACCCTAGCAGATCTTCTCCAAGGCACATTGTTCTGAAGATGACAAAAATCAATGACAAAGAAAAAATCCTCAAGGCTGCCAGGGAAAATCAAAACATAACTTTCAAAGGAAAACCTATCAGGCTGTCACCAGACTTCTCAGCAGAAACTCTGCAAGCCAGGAGGGAGTGGAGTCCAATCTTCAAAATATTAAAAGAGAGAAATTTCCAGCCAAGAATTAACTATCCAGCAAAATTAACCTTTAGATATGAAGGAGGAATTAAGGCCTTTACAGATATACAGAAGCTGA
>PVKE010032111.1:0-18666 GCA_004027555.1 Craseonycteris thonglongyai
TAAGGAATACACCAATTCAATTCAGTATTTTAAAACTATGCTAAGTTTGTGGAATTATAAAATGCCTAAGACATTGCCCTGGCTCTCAAGGATTTCACAGTTTGATACAAAAGGTTGGGGAAAGAGAGTTAGTATAATAATTAATTTTGGTTGAAGTGAGAAAAGCTTAAGAGACTTCACAAAGGTGATAATTGTGAATGTGAAATTGGACATTGAGCATGATTTTGTCAGGTTACAAAGGCAAGGAAAGGAAAGGCATTGCTGGTAAAGGGGCAACATACAAGAAAGCAAAGTGATACATACTCTGTGATGTAAGGGTGACAGAAAAAGAATCTAGAAAGTGGATTTTTTTCATATCAGCACTAGATTATGGGATTAAAGGACAAAAGTGGCAAGGTTATGAATGTGATATATATATATATATATATATATATATATATATACACACACACACACACACACATACATAAATATATACATATATATATTACAGCTATGTCACTTATTCTTATAATGGGAATGAGGAGAAAAAAATTAATGAAATTGAGAGCTTTTTCATAGCGAGAAGCAACAGGAATTAGTGGGCAATTGGATGTGAGTAAATGGAAGAGAAAAGTGCTGAAAGGGTAAGGACTAGGTCTCAGAGGAAAAAAAATAGAGTTTGATGAGGATGTGTTGAGTCTGAACATGTGGGTGTTTGGATGGAGATGTTGATTAGGCAGTTAGATTTATACTCTGGAACTGACAATAGAAGAACTTGAGTGTTTTGAGCCCAAGCATAGTAGTTGAAAATGTAGATATGGGTAATAAATAATATTGAGGTAATATCAAGATATCTGGATTTTAAAATGTCAAGGAGAGGTGGAGTTTAATGAAGAAGATGGCCAGGGTCCATCCTAGAGGAATTACCAAGAGGAATGTCTAGGCAAAAGAAGGAACTCCACTAAACAGAGCTGAGAAAAAGCTGCCACAACCATCAAAAGAGAACTAGCAAAGAATTGTACCACTGAGGCAAGGAGAGAGAATTTCAGTGGAGGAATGATCAGCTTGATGCTTTCCCCTACAATCACTTTCTCATCTATTTATAGTCTTGGTGAATGATATCGCCATAAATCCAGTCACTTAAGCCAATTATGAGTATCTGGGAGTAATCATCTTTCTCATACTGCAAAGCCTGACCATATCTGTTCCCACATTTCTCCTGTGTCTACCCCATGCTCTGCCACATCCTAGTTCAGGCCATTTCTCAACCAGTTCACTGGAACATTCTCTAAATTGGTCTCTTTATGTCCTTTCTTTACCCTTATCCCCACCCTGTATTCTCAACACTGGTGCCAAATTTACCTTTTATTAACACAAATGTAATCTTGAGTTCATCTTCCCCAACCCTTTAACTTAAACACATGCAAAGCTCTTTTAGTATAAAATGTAAATTCCTTGGCAAGGTTCAAGAGCCTTACTGCTCGGGCCACTGTGTATTTTTCTTGCTTTATCTCTTTCCACATGTCCACCCTTATTATTTCCAACAAAACTGTACTAAGCAGTTAGTTGAACTAACCCATACTCTCCCTTGCCTTTAGCTATAATGCCCTTCATCACCATTCCCATCTTTACATAGGTGATGCCCTCTTACCCTTTTTCCATCTCTAGTTGTAGGCTCCCCTAGGATAAGAAAAATTAAGAATAATCACCTCTCTACATTATGTCATTCAAAATCCCTTTCTTGTTCAGAGTTTCACAGCCCTATAGCTCATATGCCCTGATAAGAAGCATAGTGGCCCATTATCAAGGGCTAGAGAGAATTAACCCTTAGTATTTTTCCTCCAGGGGTTGTATTCAATAGCCTTATTAGCTTTTGCTTAAATTCTGATGTTCAACTACATACAGCTTCAATTAATAAGTACCTGTAGGAACCACCTTGAATAGGGCTTTCCCAATATCTTGGTGGCAAAAGGATTATGATCAGCATCATACTCATTCTGCCATCATTCTTTACAAAAAAGAAAATGCAAATATCAGGTTCATGGAAATTATATAGCAAATAACAGTGAATAACAGTCACAATAATAAATAATATGAGGTAAAGGAAATTCAAAATGCCATTGGCCAGCCAAAATCTAACCATAAATAATATCAAACCGGGAAGCCGGGATGGCTCAGTGGGTTAAGTGCTCACTTTGCAGCCCCGGGGACCAAGGATCGAATCCCGGCCCTGCCCCATGTGAATCCATATGCTGAACTGGGAAGTGCCCCTAGTTCAGTTCTCACCAGGGTGAGACCCTGGCCCAGTTCCTGCACTGTGCAGCCCCTCCCACCTGTGGAATGAAACTATGTGGAAAAACCAATGATGTGCAACTATGGAGACTGTTCTGGGCCCTCCCCCTTCTCTCTGTCTCTGGATCTGTATCTCTCTCTCTCTCTTTGTCAAAAACAATAAAAATAAATTTAAAAAATAATTAATTAAAAAGATAATAATATCAAACTGAAAGTGACAAAGAAACAAAAACTCATGGATATAGTCAATAGTTTAGTGGTTACCTGAGGGTAAAGGGGAATGTAGGTGGGAGAGTAGGAGGGGGAGAAGGAGTAGGAAGTGGGCATCAAATATATGATATTGGAAAGAGAGCTTACTCTGGGTGGTGAGCACATAATGCAAATACATAGACAATGTAATATAGAATTGTAAACCTGGAACCTATATAATTGTTACCAACCAATGTCACCCCAATAAATTTAACAATATAAATAAATAAATAAATAAATAAATGTATGACCCAGGACATTCCTGGCCTGTGTTAGTTGTCCCAGTAAAATTATTAACAACTTTGTATTTTATTCTTGAAAGTATCTCAGTTTGGATTTTAAATTATACGGTCAGACTGATTATTAACTGCTGTAAAAAACAATGTCAAATGAACAAAAAGGGAGAGGTTTGAAGGTCAAACAAGTAAAGACCCTTATAAACCTTAATCCTTTAAAATAATCAACCAGTTCAGCACTCCTGATTCCATTTAAATCATAGGCTGACCAGATGTACCATTTGAAATGAGACAATACCATTGTTTTCTGTCCTATTTAAAATAGTACATCTGGTCAACCTATTTAAATGCACCAATTTTAAGCTTTTCCTGGTTATCCCCACCCCCAAATTTTCATAACAGTTTGTGGGAATTCTCTAGTACTTCTCACTGTATAAGCACCTAAATTTATGAATTATAATTATATTTTTTCTGAACTCTAGCCCTAACTCTTCATGACATTGGTTCTGCCCAGCATTGCTGAGTCCTCCCCATAGATCCTGGGCCTCTGGGGAAATAGCAGTTCTGTTTTTGATTATGTGAATGCAGCAGGGATTAGGAATGAAGTCAGGTACAGCACCATGTGAATCTAGAGTACATACCAGACTAAAAAAATGCTATGTATATATAACAAGCTGCAATTGGTGTAACCATGTCCAAAACAAACACAAAACTTGCAAGGGTAAAGTTTCTTTGTGGCAAATGACGAGGAGCTAGCTATTCTTTCCCCCACTCTCCCCTAATTGATAGAACAATAAAATAAGCCTACTTTAACCATTCCTTTCTCCCAGATTAAGTTCTTACAGAAATTTAGAAGTGTGAAATGATTTCATAGATATATGTATATATGTTATATAATATAAAATTCAAATATATATAATTTAAATATATATATATTCAAGTT
This sequence comes from Craseonycteris thonglongyai, assembly GCA_004027555.1. NCBI lineage: Eukaryota > Metazoa > Chordata > Mammalia > Chiroptera > Craseonycteridae > Craseonycteris > Craseonycteris thonglongyai. Next base: position 3,703 of record PVKE010032111.1, read on the forward strand.
ATATATATATATATATATATCGATATTTATATGATATATAATTATATATATATGATATTTGGGAAACAAATACCAGACCCAGTTACCCCTTCCCATATTCAAAGATGAAAATAGGGCCTACAAAATTTTAGCAACTTAAAATAAGTGATTACACAGAAATCCTGAGATCGAAGAGCATATTTATGAAAAGAATTTTCAGGAGCAAAAGAGGTCAATTTTAGCACCATGTGTTTTATAATATCAATGAAGTTATGTAAAATAAGAAATTTGTGAAAGAGGAGTTAAAATATAAAATAAGAAGAAAAGAGACTTAGGACAGTTAAGGAAAAATGAAATAATATGGAAAAATGTTAAGTCACCTGAGCAGTAAAGAGCAAACTGACAATGAAGAAAATGAAATGAATGATGAAGGCATGTTTGAGAAACTCTCATAATTAGAGTAGAAATTGAGTTAAAATATCTATATAAAAAATAAAAATTCTAAGAAGAGAGAAGAGGACATTTACAAGCTATGCAATAATACAAACCAAACAAACAAAACGATCATTTTTCTGAGCTAAAGATTAGTTTTCAGATCTAGAAAATCTATCAGCCTAATTAATTTTTAAAAGGACCCACAACTTACACAATCTTAGATAAATTATTAAAATATGAGATTATAAATGTTTACATTTGGAAAAAATAGGTATCTCTTCCCTCATTAAAAAATTGATTTTTTTTAGTCTACAATAGTAAGTGCTCAAAATTCCTCAATAATTATAGTCTTACGTGAAATGTGATATTTAAATTTTATACCTAGTCTTCCTCACACATACAAAAAATTTAAATGTATACCATCCACATACTCCTATTGAAAAAAATCACTTAAAAATATTGACATCAAAATGGAAAATGTATTGGAAATAAAGTGTCACAAAAAGATATGGTATAAGAGAAACAGAAATAATGGCCCCAGAAAAGTTATTAAATCACAATAATGTCATCAAATGATCAATGAGGCTATACAGCAAAATAAACTTTAGAAAAAGTAAAAAAATATTACCCCTGCTATATGTTCACATATACAAAAAAAACAAAAACATGCAGTTTGCTTTTAGCTACCAAGTCAACCTACTAAAATGGAAGAGTAGAAGGAATGAAAATCCCTAAATCATTGAACCTAAGTGATAACAATCTGATGTGATTTTTTAAATCCCTTTAGGTGAAATGCTTAGTCTCTCCGATTTGCCCTCCCCCAGTAAAATCTGGACATTTGAGAGGAACTAATTTGCCCTTGTTTATATGTCCATTGGTTTTAGACCAGTTTGTTTCATAGGAAGTTGTATCGCATCTTCAAGGAACAGAAAATGTTAGTATTAGTTGAAGTCTTCTAGTGAATAGAAAAAGATAAAGTTTCCCAGTTTATTTTAAGAGGCTAGCTTATATCTTATGTCAATATCCAACAAAGATAACATGTTCACATGCAAAACTTCTAACCAAATTTGAATAAAAACTTCAAATCTGAAATAAAATATCATTAAAACAAAACTAATAGTATAATAAAAGTACAATATACCATGGCCATATTTACTCTAAGAATGCAAGAGTGCTTCAGTATTTAGGAAATGTATTATGATAATGTACATTTATTTTGAACATCGAAGATGAAAACCAAATTATTTCCTCAGAAGAATGTGAAAAGACATCTCTGAATAGTTAAGCATTCAAAGAATATAGAGGATATGAATAATAATGAGGTTGATGTAATAAATACATTTTGAACCCTATACCCCATAGAGAATAAACTTTCCTTTCAAATGCCCATGAAATATTTATTAGGTCACAAAGAATGCCTCCATATATACCCCAAGGCACAGTTTTTCCAGTCCATGTTCTTAGCAATAAATAACAGGAAATGAATAGCGAAAGTACATTAAAACTTCAGCTACCAGGGGAAAAAAATACATAAATTTTTATATTATCTTGTCATGAGAAAGACTGAAAGAGAGTGACTGTCTAGGGCAGTGGATGGCAACCTATAGCCCACAGACTGTTTTTGTAAATAAAATTTTATTGTAGCACTGCCATTCCCATTTAGTTCAATTTCTTTCAAAGGCCACTTTTGTGCTACACCAGAGTTGCATAGTTGCAATGGAGGCCATATAACCCTCAGAGTCTAAAATATTTACTGTCTGGCCCTCTACAGAGAAAGTTTGCTGACTCCTAGACTAAGAAAACATTTGTACCCCAATAGAAAATTGACAAAGATTATTGATACCGAGGTCATCAGTTGCCCAGGGGTCCACACTTGGTTTAATGCTCTGCTGATGTCATCTTGAGTTTCTTAATAATTTTTGTACAAAGGTCTTGTGTTTTCATTTTGCACTAGGCTCTGCTATTATGTAGCCAGTCCTAAATGATACTCAATGTTTTTAAAGCAAAGAAAGTCAAATGAACAATAAATATGAGAGGGGAGTCTGTGGCTTATAATTAAATGCATCTGAATAAAAACTGTAATAGGGGAAACCGGGATGACTCAGCGGGTTGAGCACTCACTTTGCAGCGCTGAGGTCCGAGGATGGAGTCCCGGTCCCAGCCCGAGTGGACCCATATGCTAAACTGTGGTGTGCTTCCCATGTGGGGGCACCCCCCAGTTCGGTTCCTGCCAGGAGGAGCCTCCATGTAGGAGGCCCCCAGTTCGGTCCCTGGCTTGCGGGGGTGCGCCTCCCATGCGGGAGACCCCCAGCCTGGTTCCCGCCCTGTGCAGCTCCATGTCCACCTGTGTGGAATTAAACTATGTCGAAAACTATAACGTTCAACTATGGAGCCCTCCCCCTTCCCTGTCTCTTCTGCTTCTCTCTGTCAATCAAACAAATCTTTAAAAAAATATTAAAAAACTTCTGAAAATCTATTTTTGTTTATAAACCTTACAGATATTTCAGGAAGAGTTAATCAAGAGAGAGTGTAGATGAAGGGTAAGAAAACGATCACTTCCTTTCTGCTCTTAAGAGTTTGATAGTCATGAGGGTAGGAAGTGAGTTAGAGCAGTTCCTGAGTCCTGCCATGACGACTATGTTCCAAGCAGCATGCTTGGAACCTTACAAACATTAGATTTAAGTCTCAAAACCATCCTCAGGAGATGGATACTATTACTTCCATTGCATAAAGGAGGGAGCTGAAATGTATGAAAGTGAAACATCTTGTTCAAATGTCACAGTCGTAGTGGAAAAACAGGAGTTTGAACTTACATCAACCACCAAGTCCATGCTCATAACCACCGGTCTGCACAATCTCAAGTCAATTGTCCCATATTTCTGGGGGGGAGTTTGTTCATAGCTCTCAAGAGTCTTAGAATTTTGGGGAAGCCCGGATGGCTCAGCAGGTTAAGTGCTCGCCTTGCAGCTTCCGGGGTCCGAGGATCAAGTCCCGGCCAGCCCCAGCCCAGTTCCTGCCCAGAGTGGCCCCCCGCCCACCTGTGTGGAATGAAACTATGTCAAGAACTGATGACATACAACTATGGAGACTGCTGTGGGCCCTCCCCCTTCTCTCTGTCTGTCTCTGTCTCTCTGTGTGTGTCAAAAACAATAAGATAAATCATAAAAAATTTTAAAAAATCTTAGAATTTTGTATAAACTTTAACTCAGAGAGTCTACTATAAGGAATTTTTATAACTAGCATTCAAAAAATGCAGTAATCACAAATTATGTGTGAGGATAAAAAAACTTAATACACTCAGATATTTAAAACTAGCATAAGGCTACTTTGCTTATCCTCAAAAGACCCTACTCTCTGCTGGTGAGGAGAGGAGGCAACTTTCCTCCAAACTGGAAATCTTAGACCAATGCAAGAATTTAAACACTCAGTAAATGTCTTTTAAGTTTTGCCCCACTGCCCCGGACTTCTCACTTTTATGGCTGTGTGTTTGAGGGGAGCTGTTCTTGTGGTATGCATGTGAAGTGGGCCTCAGACTTCCGTGGCAGCCACAGGACCATCCCTTGTCTGGTCGTGGTCGCCTGGTGGTCATCCACAGATCACATTACTGGGTTTGGCTGGTGACGTGTGGTTCTCATTTATCATATTTTGGTGTGCCTTGCAATTATGGGAAATACCTTTTGGGCACCTAACCAATTTTATGTTTCCTTAACAACAATAACACAAATTTTGTGTTGAATTTGCACCAAAAGTACCAATAGTTGATATCAGAAAATGTGTTTAGGCTTTTCCTGGTGTGTGTGTGTGTGTCTGTGTGTGTGATCTTGAGACAGTAAAAATACATTACTTACATATAATTGACCTACAGTTTCACATAGCATTTCTTTCTGTTACAATATGCAGTAGATCCTGATATTTCTATTCTATTTCACTTGTTTCAAAATATTGGCAACATCCCACCAAACTGACTTCCCAAATCACTAATAGATTGCAATCTATAGCGTAAAAAGTCACTGTTTCATAGCTAGCTACCACTTAGATTGACTAAAGGGGAAATTCTTCACGAGTCACCAGGGTGTGACTGGGCATCTTGGACTAAGGTCTCCATGACACAGACAGGAGCAGAGTAAGGAGCCTCATACTCAAAGTCCAGTGCTTAGTGGCTTGGTTTGGGTCTGGACTGATATCTGAAGAAGTTGGATTGGAAGCAAGAGTTGAGGTCAAGCTTTCTGAGCAGGAGGGAGGCTTGGCCATGACCCCAGTCAGTAATAGGAGGGTAAGGGCTGAAGGCCTAGGCCAGATTTAGGGCTCCAGCCAGTTAGGGTGCAGCATGAGGTTAGAAAGACAGAGAGGGAAGCCAAGAAAGAAGCTGGGGAGTAGAGGGCGGGGGGAGATGGACTCAGGGCCTCTGACTAATTGCTGGTCCCCCTTAGGGGTGCCTGAGGCTGCCATACCCTTCAGGGTGATCTGGGGAGCTCAGGGGGTCACTGAGGACATCAGTGACTTCAGTTGGGTGGGGCTAAGGAAAAGCTGGGACTGACAGTTTTATAATTTTCATCCTTAGAGTAACTCTGCTCTTCCAGATTTAAAAGACTCCTGGGTGACAGTTCCAACTCTGAGCTCTCTTTTTTCCCCTTTCATTTTATTCTAATCCATGTGCAAAAGAAGGGGGGGCAATTTCAACTCAATTTGGCCCACTTGATTCTGATTCTAGTCATATGTGTGGTTAATGGAAAGAGCCTGTGTTTTCTAAGGAGCTTAACCACAGGGAGGTTTGGAAACACATATAAACACAAAAGAATGTGTTACAGAAAACAAATCAGAAAGACACTCAGAGTTCTTATTTTGCTCCTATGACTTCCCATGGAAGGAAGAGAATGGTCATCTAAGGGCAGTGCTAGGTCCCATGCACAATCCCTTGTTGGGAACACACAGTGAATGCAGTGCCACAAAAAAATTGACCTTTTACCATGTTCCAAACACTGGAGAAGGCATATAAAAACAAAAATAGGGGAAGCTGGGATGGCTCAGCGGGTTAAGCGCTCGCTTTGCAGCCCCAGAACCCAAGGATCAAATCCCCGCTCCGGCCCATGTGGACTCATATGCTGAACTGTTGTTCTTGCTGGGGCCTATGTGGGAGGTTCCTAGCACAGTTCCTGCCCTGCGCAGCCCCGCGCCCAACTGTGGAGTGTAACTATATGGAAAACTAATGCTGTCAATCATGGAGACTGCTCTGGGCCCTCCTCCTTCTCTCTCTCTGTCTCTCTGTTAAAAATAAATAAGAAAGAAACACTGGTAGTGAGGACTGGTGGCTTTGCCTCAGGTCTGGGAAACCCTTCTCAAAGCCGAGTCAGAAGGTGGTGTGGGAAGGTGTGGACTCTAATCTTATATGTGTGTGTGTGTGTGTGTGTGTGTGTATATATATATATAATTTTATTGGGATGATATTAGTTGGTAACAATTGCATAGGTTCCAGGTTTGCAATTCTACATGGCATCGTCTATGCATTGCATTATGTGAGGACTCTAATCTTGAGTGGACCCAGGTATAATGAATGACTCTTCAAGCACAGAACTCTGTAGACTATGTTCTAGGAGAATTCCTGGGAGGCTACTTGAATTCCAACTTTTGTAAAGATTTATATTTGTGGAACCAAGGCACATAATCCCAAGAAGAAACCTGAATCCTCCACATCATCCTGATACCCACCTGGCCCATAAAAATCTTCAGGGGGCAGAATTGCATTTGAGTTAAGATTTAATGGAGTCAAATATAAGGGAACTTTCACAGCCACTGATTTCTAAAACATGGGCATTTTCACTCTCTATGACTATAGTTTGCCTAGCAATTGTGTATTAAAAGAAATTCTAAAAAAAAATCACAACAGAGTCCAATGGAACATTTCCCAGTACTACTTATATTTGGGCTACAGAAGAGTTTTTATTTCTGCCTGGAGCTGTCTTTGGTCACGGGAAAGCCATTACTGCCTGAAGAGAACATCAGGATTGCATAGCTGGAATTTATGATTATTGACTGTTAAAGAGGTTGGCACAATAAATGAGATGTTTTATATATTGTAAGGTGGAGAGACACTGGAACTGGATCCACTCTCTGCCACTTCCCCAACCAACACGGTCCCTCTCCTGGCTGTGATCAGGAGTCCGCTCAGGGTTAAGAGGTAGCCAAGGGTCTGAACATGAACACACCGTCCTGGGTTGATTATTCTGTGAATAACTACTAGGGCAGATTTCAAACCAGAAAATCAGTTTACAAGGCAATGTGCAGATGAGGCATGCATGTTCTAACAAGAAGTTTAAACTGAGTCAAAGGCCCAGTGTATCTATCTATCCCTGCAGGAGAAGGTGAGGAGTCTGAGATACCAGTGGGTAGTTTCCAGTGGGTAGACTCCATGGATGAGGTATTTAGGGGTCAGGGTGAGAAAGTTCAACTGTGGCCAATGGGTCGTGGTGAGGCAGAAAAGAGGACTGTGGTACCAGATAGGCGAGCCTCTTACTTCTGGAGATTTGAGTTAAAGAAATTATAAGCAGCATCCCCAACAGGACTCTTTGATTTTCCTTTGGGTGATTTGATGTTGGGGTAGCACAGACTGTGCATGTGCGGGTTAAACAGACTCCGTAATAAAAGCAAGAAGGATTCCAAGTTGCAGATCTATATAACCCTATATTCTTCTGCCCCTTTAGTAGCCGAGGCCCCTAGAGATCCCATAGTAACCCAGAGAAGACAAAATTAGTTTGGTTCCCAGAATCTTAGGAGATTATGTTCACCCTTGATGCTTGAGGGAAAAGGCTATGTACATCTCAAGTGTGTCCCAAAGAGGGTATATTTTGGTCAAGGCTTGCATAATTGTGTAAAAAATGATCATGTGGAAATATGAAACAACAAACCTCAACAGGAACAGGGCAATTATTATCAGAGTTAGAATGAGAGAAACACGTCTGTTGATACCCTCTCACCTCCATCTTCAAGGATTCATTTTATTTTCTTCTTGAGAAACAGCACCTGCCCATTAACAAGAAAGTTTTTCAGCTAGATCTAAACTTTTCTCAACATTCCAAGATATTTGTTGAATCTTTCCCTATACCTATCATCAACAAATCAGATGAATATCAAATTTTGCCTGTCAGAAGAATAGTGAAAATGAAATGCTTTAAGACAAAAGAAACTGAATTATCATTGTGTGATTCTGTTTAATAAGAAAAAGAATGCAAATTGATTTGTGACTGTGAAATAGGATCAATACTTGAGAACAGAAAAGTAGTACACCAAAAACTTTACTCCAAACTCCTGCTCCTTAAGCAGAGAGCCAAGAATAGTTTCTCAATTCTAGTTGAAGTCCCAACACTTCACCACTTTGCCTCCCCTTGCAGGATAATTCTCTCACTGCTCGACTTCTCTACTGATGAAGAAGTTGAAGTCCGGATGGGGGAGGTATGGGCACCTTCCAGTACTACCCCTCCATAACCTAAATCTCAGACAGAACTTCTCCTAGCCATGTGGACCAAAGCACAGCATTGCATTTCCAAAGTAGGAACCAATGACCAGTATTCAAGGAAATCTCTTGATTCCAGTGGAAAGGAGTTGTAGAATTCTGGATTAGGCTGTAGTTTATAGTCAGCCATGTGGTGCCTCTTCTGAGGCATGTACATGGCATTGGGCCATATCTGCCAGGCCCTCACCAGGACCCCCCAGGACCAGAAGATTAACCCCATGGCTGAAGGAAGGGAGTCAGGACCAGTCTTTGAGATTTAAAGTGTACAACTGAATCCTGTCCAGGATGATGGCTGGAATTCTAATGAAAAAGGATTTCCAAAGCATTAAAAACCCAAGGCTAGGATATGCAGCTCTGGTCAGCTCTTGAAACTCTCAATTGCCATAAAAGTCAGAGATCTACTGGTGACTAGATAGATCCATTCACCAAGGAGCTGTGCTCTAGAATCATTGCTCCTTCTGGGCAGGAGCCTCAGGTTCACATAAGGTCACAGGAATTGGCTGAAGCCAATTGGGTCCAAGTCCCAAACCCAGGGTGCTTATCCAAATGAGGGAGGAAGAGGTAACATCCAGCTGGCAATAGGTCAGGAGCTTTCATGAGCAATAGAAGCTTCTCCTCTTCATGATCTTCTTTCATTCAGTTTAACGAACAGGTAGATGCTGGAGAGAAAAATATCCTTAAGAGCCTTGCACTGTGAGCTTAACAAAAAAGTGATTGTAAACCAATATCAGAGGTTGGTAACTGAGAGACATACATGGTCCCCTGAGAACATGGGACAAGGGAAGTGTGCCTCATCTGTTTTGGTCAAAGGCAACAGGTGGAGCTGAGTTGAATTTTTTTTTTTTTTTTGTTGAGTTGAGTTGAGTTGAGTTAAGTCTTGAAGAATAAGTAGAAGTTTGCCAATGTGGACATTGAGTGTCCCAAGCAGATGGAATATGTATAAAGGCTGAGAGATGAAAACAGAAAAAGTTTATTGATAAAGGTTATTTTTGACAGGAGAGTCCCCACCTGCTTCTCACCATGGTCCCTTTCCCAATATTCCCAAATCCTTATCCCCTACTCTATACTGCTACCACATGAAATTGCTTGCTCTTTCCCCAAAAAGTGTTCAAATATGCATTTCTATATTTACTAGAAGAGTTGAGTGATTTATCAAATGCTCTGATATGCCATCCTTCAGGGGATTGCTTGTTCTGATCTTTTGCTTATTTTTCTAGCGTTAGCCTGTTTACTATTTACTTGCCCCAATTATTTACATATTCTGGACACTAATCTTTCACCTTTTATATTTGCTGCAGACAGTTTCTCTCACTCTCTTCTTGTCTTTGATCTTATTTATGATATATTTTCATCATTCAGAATTTTAGATACTTCAAAATTCTGGTAGTCAAAACTTTTCTTTTCTAAAAAAATTATCCTACTTTCTGTATCTTGTTAAAGAAAACAATTATTAACCTGATCACATAAAATTTTATACTTCTCCTAATGGATTTACAGTTTTGTTTTTCTCATTAGGTTTTAGTACATTTAAGATTACATTTGGTATAAGATAGTGATCTAATTGTGTTGGATTTTTTTTAATTAGAAATCCATTGTTGCAGCATCATTTTATTGTAGAGTTTATACCCCTCCCCCCACCCCCCAATTTGCATCACCTCTTTCACTATATATGGCAAGAGCTCAAATAGTTTGAAGTCTGGGTTCTCTATTCTATTCCATTGACTCTAGTGTCGTATCATATATCATGCCTATGGGGTCATTATATCTGGTAGGGCAAGCTTTCCAACTTCGCTCTTTTCCATAATTGCCTTGATGAATTTTTAGGTCTTTAACCTTCATTTTATTTTTAAAGTCAGTTTTCAAGTTTCACAAAACATCCTTTCAGAATTCTTACTAACTTGAAGTTACAGATTAACTTGGGGAAAGTGAGATACCCTTACAATATGGGTATTGCTCTGTATGACAACACATTGAATTATTTGTGTTCAAGTTTGGCAGATATATGGGGCAGAGAAATTATTTCTCCTCATAGAGATGGAATATACTCAACCAGAATGAGAGTGACATTGTACCATGAAAAGAATGGCATAAAATCTACTTTGCACAGTTTCATCTTAAATATCTATAAAATAGTCTAAAACAAAGAAAAAATAGCAAGCAATAATTTCTAGAAGTTAAAATTAAGGTAAATGAGTACATACAAAAGTAAAAGTAATCTGAAAGCAGTGGGAAATATTCACAGTACAAAATGTCAGACTAGAAGGAGCAAATAACCTCAACAATTATTAGAATGACAGAAATGCAGAGCTCAGTTAAAACAGATCCTTAAGTGAAAGAAAATAAGCATCATAGTTACAGAAAAGAAGGGGTTATTATATAATAGAAAAACCTCCTGTGAAGCCACTGAAACAGATTGAGTAAAAGCACTATGGAAATACATAAAAGCTGAATTAAAGTCATAGTAAATGGTATCAGTGAAACAGAAGTCAACCTTGGGAAGTAAGAAGATTCCTTCCAAATCTAAAATACTGTGATTCCATATGTCCCAGAGAAAGCTGTCCTCTATCATTTCAGTAAGGGATTTTCTTCTTAATATAATAAAAATCTGTGTAGTCTTTCTTCTTTTATTTGTTAGAATGACTAGTTACATTAGATGTCCTTAAATTTTGAACTAGCAATATATTTCTGAAATAAACTTTACCAATTGATTAATTATTATTATTCTGGATTTTTGCTGGATTCATTTGCTAATATTTTATATAAAGATTTGCCTCTTCTTTTTTGAAGGGGAGGGGGAGATTTGTTTATCTTTCTCCATTTGATCATCTAGTTTGTGCTAATTTTATTTAAATCATTTGAAACAGTTTTTCTTCTCCTTATCAGAGGAATAATTTAAATAGCATTAAAAAAACCCTGTTTTTTAAAGGTTTGAAACCAACCTGTGAATCTGGTTAAGCCCAGGGTTTTTCTAGTGTATGAGTGTGTGGAGTGGGAGTAGGAAGGAATGGTAACAAAAATTTTAAGAATTCTAACACTAAGCCCAAATATCATTTTAAATAATTTCCAAATTTATAGAAGTCTCAGATAATGAGCTCTATTAATAGCGGGGCTCAAATATATGGTAACGGAAGGAGAACTGACTCTGGGTGGTGAGCACACATGCAACACATAGACAATGTATTGTAGAATTGTACACCTGGAACTATGTAATTTTTACCAACCAATGTCACCCTAATAAATTTAACGATAAAAAAAGAAATAATACAGGCAAAAAAAGTCAACTAATAGAATATCAAGAGAAATGATATAAGGTAAAGACAAATGAATACTTGATTGAGTAATGTCTGCTTTTGTTTTCCTAGATCAGGAAGTGTGCTACACCACTGGAATGAAATCTATTACTTTGTGGAACAGTTGGCTCATAAATTCATCAGGTGAGAAACACAAGGCATAGTTCTCTGCCATGAGCAAAACCAGCCTGTTTGTTATTCTGCTAACTACTAACTACTCTGGAGATGCTTTTTGACAAAAGCAGACTCTCAGCTCTTGGGCTAGACTTTGTTTTCATCTTTATCATGTATTATTATAAAATGATGTTGGACTTCATATTTTCAAGTGGACCCCAATTTGGTTACAAGACCAAAATTTTATATGTGTCCCTTTCTTATTTCATAATATGTTGTTCATTAACATTTTATTTCATAGTGTATCACACTGGGGCAATTGGCTCATTCTAGCTGGACTCATGTATAGTGGGTGTAGGGTGTAAGAGGAACAGTTTATCCCAGTTTGCATAGGACTTTCCTGGTTGTACACTGCAAGTCTTTCATCCTAGGAGCTCCTTTCAGTTCTGGGCAGACCGTCATGGCTGGTCAGCCTAGCTATGTGCCCTATCAGGTAGAATTCTCTGAGCATTCTCGATGCCATTTTCCAAGAGAAGACAATTCCGTTTTGAGCATCATCACTATAAACATTACAGACACCTTAGAGATCCTACTTTTCAATAAGTGTACACACCCACTAATAAAGGAAAGAAGGTCATTTCACCCTCCTTGGGTGCAACCTCTAAGGGATAAACAACTGTGACAACTTGAAGTCAGCCGTCAAGGTCTTTCATAAAAATGTTATGATCATTATAAACCGAAAGCAGCTTCATTCTTGCTGATGGCCCCTGTAGAGTCCTCCAGCTGATATAAGTAACCATAAGCTTTTTTGAATAAAGTTCTTTGACTCAGCAGACAGTTTCTCCTGTGAGATTAGGTTAACGCAAACATGTTCCCTCCGAATTCAGCTACTTGTCGCAACGCTTACGTGCCTGCCTGATTGGAGGGAGGTGTCCTCTCTGTGATGCCAAGAATTGGAAGCTGCAGTAGGAAGCATCTTATCCCAGATGATGAGAAAAACAAATGCTGAGAGGAAAGGGGGGAGGGGAAATGCAGAAGGAAAGGAAGAAGCAAATATGTGGGAGGCATTAAAAGCAAAATACAAGGTCTTGTCCAGATAAAACCCAGCCATAAATGCTTCTATTTTTCATATTACATGGCTAGATACTTTCTGGACAGCCCTTATATGTAAAAAAATTGTAGAAGCTTAGAATTGAAAGAAACAACCTATGAACCTGTATCCTAAGGGGCATTCAATAACCCTCAACTTGAATAGCTCTAGTGAGAAACTGCAGCCTCTCAAGGAAAACAGTCCAACAGTTGGAGAATCTTAGTTTTCAGAACAGTCTTTCTGTCATTCAGCTGAAATATCTTTCCCTGCACTCTTATCCATTGGTCCTTGGAAGTGATACAAAACAGTCTGCCTCTAGATTCTTGATAGTATCTACTATGTCTCTGCTCTTCTAGTCTGTTCCCCTTGAAGCAGAGGAGTCTAATGGAAAAGGCTTTGAAATTAGGCAGACGTGGATTTGAACTAAGCTTCACTGTGCAACCATAGAGATTAACTTACCTTGATTGAACCCTAGTCTGCATGGAAAAATTGTAAGAAGAAAACATGTGCAAACCAACTGCCCCAACACCTAATTTAGAGTAGACATTCAAAAGTTCTCTTTCCCAGTTACTTCAGCAATTCCAGACAACTCACTACCTTAGAATCAAAACAAAACAAAACAAAACAAAAAAGTTAGAGGTAGAAATTAGGAGAACTGGGGAAGCCAAGATGGCTCAGTGGGTTAAGCACTCACTTTGCAGCGCTGGGGACCCAGAATTGAATCCCGGCCCGTGCAGACACATATGCTGAACTGGGGAGTGCCCCCAGTTCAGTTCTCTCTCTGTCTCTCTCTCTCTCTCTCTCTGTCAAAAACAATAAAAATAAATTTTAAAAACACACACACACACACAAAGAAATTAGGAGAACTATGAGACCACTTAGTCTAATCCTCTCATTTTATAGATGAAGAAACTGAGGTCCTGCATAACCCAAACCTCCGAGCACTTTTCTCTGGTTGTCTCCTCTGGCCTTCCTTAGCTATGGACCCCCTCAAATCGTGGCACCAAGACATTATTGTCATGCAAACTCCTAGAGGAAGGAGTTATATTTTATTGACAGCTGCAGCCAAAGAGTCTATAACAGTGTCTAATACATAGTACATGCTCAGTTAATAATTGTGAATAAGTAAATAAATTTTGAAAAGAAATGAATGGTTTTTATTTATTCATTCTAATAAATATTCTAGGCATCTGATATTGCAGGGGAGAAATTCATTCCATAACAGTGGTTGATGTCAATTCAAATATATCACTTCTAATTTTATTGGGATCCTAGAAATTGCAGGTTCTCTTATTTGTGTTTATTCTGACCCTTCCAAATTCCCTAATAATGATTCTAACTCTTCACTACATTTTTCAAGCCCCTAACCTATACCTCATACCCGTTACTCTCAGCCAAGAACCTTACTTCTTGTTTCACCAAGAACCCAGAGAATAACAGGCAAGTGATTACTTGAGTTCCAATCCTGATTACCTCAAATTCCATTTCTATTCTTAAAAGATGAATGCGGGGATGCCAGGATAGCTCAGCAGGTTGAGTGCTTGCCTTGTAACCATGAGGTCTGAATCATGACCTTGGCCTGTGAAACCCATATGCCGAATAGCAATGAAACTGGTAACCGCCAGGATGGTGGCGAAGGTTCTTGCCTCCCGTGCAGGAGGCTCCTAGTTTGGTTCCCACCCCACACAGCTCCTCATCCACCTGTGTGGAATGAAATCATGTCACAGTTAATGACATGCAACTATAGAGACTGCTCTGAGCCCTCCCGGCTTCTCTCTCTCTCTCTCTCTCTCTCTCTCTCTCTCTCTCTCTCTCTCTCTCTCTCTCTCTCTCTCTCTCTCTCTCTCTCCTTCTCTTAAATAATAAAATAAATCTTTTTAAAAAGATTTAATGCATGTTCTTCCCATTGTCTTTGAGATTGACATTTCCCTCCTATTTAAAGTCAGTTCCTTCGTTTTAATCCATTTTATCCCATTGTCTGCAATCTCTCTAAGTCTTTTTCTCTCTCAGTATTTTCTCTACCTTTCTCCTGGCTCCATTTTTACTTTCAAAAGATATAAACTAATCTTTAGTGCCCCTTGTTAAAAAAAGAAAAAAAAAGGAAGAAAAAAACCAAACAATCTCTTTATCATGCCTTCCTATAGATGCTATCCTATTTCTTTACTGGTTTCTCCCTCCAATATCTTTAAATACTTGCTGTCTCCATATCTGTAACCCACTGCCATCTGACCTTCATCCCCACCCTCTAAACCTCCCTGCTTTCACCAAAGTCATTACGTGATGCCCTAGGGCACAAACCCAGTGAGCTCCTTGTACTGCTTATTCTGTTGGACAGAGGAGATTCATTTGATTCAGATTTATATCTCCTTAAAATTCTCTCCACTTTCTTCTGGTTCTCTTTTCATCTCTCTGACCAGAACTAGACCTTCAAATGTTGAGGTTGGCTCTAGAATTGGCTCACATCTCTTCTCACTGCTGATGCTTTCTTTGAACAATTTTAGTTACATCAGTATGCTCAGAACTTGCAATTTATTTCTCTAGTCCAGATT
>PVKE010032112.1:0-18661 GCA_004027555.1 Craseonycteris thonglongyai
GGAAGGGAAGGGTAGGGGAACGGAGGAGAGCGAAGCAGAGCAGAGAAAAAGAATGTAATTTATTTTCCCAGGACACTGTGATTCTTCATAAGAAATACAGGCAAAGGAAAAAGAAGTGTCCCTAATTGAAGACTACCTCCCAAAGGTCAGGTCAAGTAAAACATAGGAATGGGTAGTGTTTACAGAAGACAATATGCTTTAAAGTAGTTACTTGCCAGAATTTTACCTTAGGAAAATAATAAAAGTGTATCTTTGTCATAAATTAAAGTTTATTTCCACAATTGGAAAAAAAAGCATACTTTTGATATAGAGAATTACTTCTGCAATTTAATTAAATTATTTGGAATAATATGCATGTTCTACATCATATGAAATATATAGACAAATAACAAACAGATTATCCTCTGACAATGGTGCATATCATACACCAAAAATCTAATTTCTTTTGGTATTTCTAAGGAAAAAAAAACATACATAAATAATCATTAAGCAATTTCCAAAGTGCTTTTGGGGCCTTTCTCAATGTAAAATTGTGTGGTGCCTGTTTCCTTTTCTAAAATCTCAGTAGGAGTGCTCAGTCAATTGTTGCAATGATTAGATCTTAGTTTTGTGGCATATTGAAACACTTTAAATCAGAACAGAGGCAGAGAAGAAAGTTCTCTTAGTTAAACAGATAACTTGTGTACAGCAAGGCATTCTTTTGTTTATGGACTTCAGAGAGAACTCTTTGTACATTATACAAGTCCACATTGTGAAGAACAAAGATAGGATCTCAAAGGACTGCCTCCTTTGTGATAGAAGAAAAAGCATTTTTCCTCACCAGGTGAATATGTCTAAGAAAGATTAATAGGCAGAGGAATAAAATCATCTTCAGAAAAGATCAAAGCTTGAGCTGTGTTTGTGCTTCCCCACTTTCTCTATCCCCTCAGTGAGTATGGGCCACGCATGGGTAAAGTCTTTGTTTTTTCTGAAACTTTTCATTGCCTAAGATTAATTAACAAACACAGCCATGTCTGACAGTGAAATTTGCAAGTTAGTGGGCATACACATTGTGCATATCCTATCTTGTGCAAATATTCTAGCGGTTTTCACTTTGCTAAGAACATGTCTTCCTCTTCTGCTGTCATTCTCTTTTACTCTTCATTAAGTCATTTTTATATCCCCATATAAACATCTTCAAATGCTACTGAAGGATTTTGTATCCAATACGCCCTTTCTTTTTCCTCATCACAACTTCTCCCAGCCTCTACAATTGGATCCAGGTTTCCTTTTGACCCACACATTTTGTTTCCTTTGTCTGTGACTGAGTCATTTCATATTTCTATGTAATCTAGTAAAAAAAAATCAAGCTTCTCCTGACACATTTCTGTAGCTACAGTGTTCTTTTTCCAGCTCTTCTAACATAATCATCAGCATGAATCTTCATGTTTGACATTTGTACCTGTACAGTGTTTGTCTGTTAGGATTGGACTGTTTTAAATATATATTCTCTCTTAAAGTTTAACCTTCTGCAAAGTAGGTTGCTTAGCATTTGCTATTGGGTTTTACTTCAAAAACAATATTCATAAATAATCATAAAGAACATGTCCGTAGATCAAGGACAATTTATAAGGTTTAGAAATAACTTAGGTGAGTAAACGGTGTTGTGAATGTATTATAAATTCAACTTACTCTCTTTTTGTATTTTGTGAAACAGAATTCTAGGTATTCTTAGAAATTCTAGGAAATGTTATATATGGTCCTAAAAATCTTCCAATTAGGGAACTAAAAAATTTCCCTGATTCCTGTTTGTGTAAAAATAGAGTTAGATATAATTTTATTATTCGAAATATATAGCAGACACATTGCTAAAATAGGCACAATAAATAGCTATAGACAGATGATAAAAAGATAGTCAAAATTAAATCACATATATAAAAGCAAGGTGGCCAAATTATATTGAGAGTAGAGTAAAAGATTTTAAGAGAAAATTGTTGGATGTAGAACATCTAGTAAATTCCTTAATCTCTTCTTCCTTAAGAGAATAAAATAATTTTCACAGGGACATTGTTGTTTACAATTTTTTGTAAGTGATGGAAAATTCTTTCACCAGAAAAAGGCAATTAGACCATCAAAAAAATTTTTGAAATAAATCATTATAAGTAAAACATATAAAATGTTATATTGCAGGATCCAGCAAAAGATTCATAAAGTAAGAAACAGGCTTAGACAAAAAAGGGCTAATTTTTAAGGTCAAGATTTATATGTATAGTCAGTTTACATAATACTCAGTTATGCAGAGAATAAGTGTTTTATTTAATTTTCTAAAAATTCACTATTTTTTGGACCCTTTTCACAACAAATCTTCTGGATATAGAAGGAATACTAAGCAAAATAACTTTAGCAAAAATCAATGTAAAACTCAATAAATAAGGAATAAGAAAAATAATTTTAGTAAAAATCAATGAAAAACTGACCCAGTAATTTACACAGGATCTTGAAGTTAAAGTCAGTGTCCTTGAATTTAATCTTATATTTTCTCCATTTCCCCCTTGCTTCTCTCACAGTTGGCATTACAGATACAAGGAAAAGGCTTATATGACTGAAGCAATGAGACAAGGGGAATCCTCACACGTTATTCCCCAGGCTAGCCCTTGGATGTACACTGTCAAAAAACAAATTTGGACAAAAAAAAAAAAAAACCCTATTCAAAAGGATCACTGTAATAAGAAGAGGAAGGCAGTTGTGATGGGCAGTATCATTTCTGTGATAGGGGCAGGGAGTCTACTGTTATATGGAAAATCTACCAGGGGATCTGCAAAGGTATTAGGATGGCATCAGAAAAGGACTTTTCTTTTGCGGTGAAGAGTAAACAAGGCTAGAAATAAGTAGGTGTGGGAACATGGAATGAGTGCTGGTGTAAGGACAGTTGATCAGGGAATATTTTCCCCTGTGATCAGCCAGTTCTCAGGAGAGGCTGTGAAGAACGTGTTCAGCATTGCAATGAGCAGAAAGGAGTACGTGAAGGTTCAGGGGCCTGGGGAAGAAGACAAAACTGTCTAAAGACTGGTTAAGTAGGCAGGCATTTTGTCCAGATTTCTCAGTGAGGATTAAACAATGCAACTCATCATTCAGGAGACAAAGGGTGAGTATTTGAAGAGTCTTAGTCTGGTCTTGTCAGGGGCAAAATGGGTTACCTACTGAATCTTAGCTAAGTCATGCAAGTGCAGGTATTTCTTTGCTGTCAGCCATTTGGGGGAACAGAGAAATGTTTAGGAATTTCTTGACTTTTGCTATTTTTTTGGAGTACTGACACTGGTCAACTTCAACAACTGTCACTACTAAGTGGAACACTTCTGGAAATACAATCCATTGGTGAACCTGCAGTCTCCTGTTTCTCAGCCCAGTCAGAAAAGCATGGGTGGTGTCAGGGACCTCAGTTTTCTATTTTTTTGCCTGCTGCTGAAGACCACTGTGAATGTGTTAAATGAGTCTGACACCAATTCCAGTGTGAAGGTCAGGGATTTCCCCACAGATCTAAGCAGTTCACTGACACCAGATGGGTATCCTACAATTCAACTCAATTCTGGCACTATCTTCCAAGAGACAGCATCACATTCTACAGGTTAGGAGCTGAGACCCGAAGGAATACCCCCTCTTCAGATACCAGTCAAAATACCAGGTTGTCACATGAGCTTCTGACTCACCAGCTATAGATTGGAGGTTCCAACAACCCCCATCTTGGGTTTGATTAATTTACTAGAGCATGTAACAGAACTGAGAAGAGTATTTACTTACTAGATCACCAAGTTATTAATATCATCAAAGGTTATAACTTAGGAACAGCTAGATGAAACAAATGCATACAGTAAGGTAAGGTGACCAGATGTCCCGCTTTTGTGGGACAGTCCCGATTTTTAACAATTTGTCCCTCATCCCGCGGTGTTTTAAAAAAGTCTCGATTTTTGGAAAGAATGCACGACAAGCTAGGGAACAGCGGGAGATAGACCAAATTTTTAATCAAGAACCCCCTCCCCCCTGGTCAATGGTGTCCCGCTTTACCAATGTTAAAATCTGGTCACCTTATGGGAAAAGGGCACGGAGCTTCTATGCTTGCCATTATTCCCAAATCTAAACCTGTTCATCAACTCAGAAGTTCCCTAAACATTTCCAGGTTTTATGGATGTGTCATTACATAAGTGTAGTGGATTAATCATTGGTCATTTGGGATTAATTCAACCTCCAGTCCATTTCCCACCCCTGAGGTTAGGAGGATGGGAATAAAAGTTCCAACCATCTAATCACATAGTTGGCTTCTGGCAATCAGCTCCTATCCTTTGGGTGCCTTGGTACTCACCAAAAGTCACCTCATTAGCATAATAAAGACACCTTAATTGCTCTTATCACTTAGGAAATTGGAAGGGTTTTAGAAGTGTTAGAAATGAGAAAGAAGACCAAATCTGTGTTTCTTACTATAAATCACATTGTCACAATGGCATATCCTCACTTCCACTCATGGTCCACTCCCCAGCAACAACACCTCAACTCTACAAAGAGGCACCATGAAGGAACACAAGAGTGCAAATCTTAAGAGCCAGCTGCCTGATCTTGTTCATTTACTCTCTTAATTCATTAGGAACAAAAATGTTGGTAATGGGTCACCCTGAACAGTGACCTTTAAAAAAAAACAACAACAAAGTCTAAATATTGGAGTGGTGAACAGCTTCCTTGCTCACAACAGAGCCTTCCTGGAATAAAATGTACTTCTGACGCAATGGCTCTTTTAGGCTTACCTGAGACTGAGTGTATGAGTATGATTGGATGGGAGAGGCACGGAGGCAGGGACAAAATTTTTTCCCTAATAATATTACCTAGTAATTCTTACAAAGTATATATTCAGAAACACATTGTAAAAATAAGATTTGCTATCAGCAAAGAAATATAAATAATTAGACATCAATAAAGAAAACTGATCAGATGAAAGCAAACTATTATTTGTTATACAGTAAGAATCATAGCAATCAGACACTCATCTAGGAACTGCTTATAGGTAGACAAGGTACAGAATTAGCAGTGACATGGGAATTGAACCAACCTGATATTGTGCTAATTAGGAAAGATTCTCTATTGTAAGAAGCAGAGGAACTGACATGGGTGGCTGAGCTTCTTTATTTGATTCTTGCGCACCCAGGAGAAATGCATGATGTAATCTGCACAAAATTTACCAAGAACTAATAGAGCTGAGAATTCAAAAGTAGAACAGTGGTGGCTGTTAGGCAACACAACTATGTTTCCAGAAAGTATATTTAAACAGGCTTACGGAACAACTTTCTTTTTTAAGTCTCATAGAACGGAGAAATTCAAAGGCAAGTGAATGTTTTGATACATGCCTTTGGAAAAAAAATAATGAAGTTAATTTTACTGGTAAGAGAAATTAAGTCAGTAAAAACCTAATTGCCAGACAATAATATGACTAAGTTGAAAAATAAGAATGATAATGCATAAAAGATATAGATAGATGATAGATAGATATTAATAGATAGATAGGTTGGTGCCTATGTACCTATTTATCAGATATGGATGACTACCCAAAAGAAATAGCATACAGAAATAAGAAAATTTGGAGTGGAACAACTTTCCTTACACTTACTGGTCACTTACATGATAGGAACTAGTACTTCATTTTTTCTTCACACTGGGCCAGTGAGTACATGGAAAGTAAAAGATGATAAGCAATACACTAGACAAGACAATACTACCTTATAGGCTTATTCAGTTAAATGAGTTTTTACTGAGTATCAATTGTGTTTTTCAAGCACATTGCTTAAATGTCTAGCACTTTTCATTTAAAATGATCTTTCTTCTTTCTAAAACAGGTATCGACTCTGCTAAAATCTTTCCACTTTGTCCATAACATTTGGACCAAAGTCTAGAATCTTTACTCTGGTATTCCAGATAATTCATAAGATTTCTTCACTAAGCTTTTCATCATCATATGTTGACATTTTCTCTATTTCACCATATACCTCAGCCATACCAATTTCATTTCACTTCATCACACATGACATATGCTATGGTGGCCAATCCCTTTGCACATCTTCCTTTAGTTTTTCAGTTGGTAATTTCCCACCTATTTATCAAAACACATCTCATGAAGTTTTTGTTGTTGTTGTTTCAACCAGCATAAATGGTTTTCCTCTAAGCTCTAATGGAAGATCTTCTATTAGTGTATATATTCACACATGATTGATTGTAAAATTTAACTTCTTAGTTTTCCAACAACACAGGAGATCCCTTAGATCAGTGTATTAAATCTATATATCTCTCTACCCTAGTACCTATCCTACTGCCTGACCTAATCTCTATATTTTCCATGAGTGCTGACTAGTATGACAGGCACTGACTAAATGACACAGATACTGTACCTGAAGAAAGATTCCAGTTGCACGTACTGGCTCCATTCTTATAAAACTCGTCTAGGGAAAGAGGAAGTTTTATCAAATTTTCTTTGATTTTCCACTTAGAACAAACTTGCCTTATCCTCGAGTGTCTTTCTTATTCCTGCCCAGGCCTTCCATGTGCTCACTTCTCACCATCCTGTCTCTCATTTTAACTTCTGAATACACTGCCTAACAGGATGCTACTCTTCCCCCAACAGTGATTAATAAACATAAGGCAGCCATATCTTTTACAGATTTTCCTCTTATACCATTATTAGGAGAACATATTGCGCTGTACTGAACTTCTAAATTAAAATTACTCTAATGGAGGGAGGAAAAATACTATTAAATGTTGTAAACTAAGATTTTTAAATATGTAGTATAAAGGAATATATTCAGAAAGGTAAACCTTTGGGACTGGGTCCTTCTTAAGACCATTGCCAATTCCTAACTGTATTCACCTCCTCAAAACTATGCTTCTCTCTGACAGCATTTCCTGCATTTAATATCAACTATGTGTCTATTCAACCATGGAAAATCCACTTCCCATCCAGAAATGATGGTCTTAGCCTGGGTTACAAACTCGCCCTTCTGGGAGTTCATCTGTGACCTTGAGCCCTCAATCTAGCTATTGGCTGAGCTGTGCATCTATTCCCTTGATCACTCAAAGCTGAGATTAATATTTGAATTTACTGATCGTAATGGCAAATTCTAAATCAGTTTATATCAACCTCTTACTAACATTCTTTAATAAATTCCATTTTTATTTAGATAATCGTAATTCTTATGAAGCCACCACTTTGTTCTCACCTTGAATTTTTCTCCTGCTTATTCATGAATCTATAGCTGACCTGACCTTGTTTTTGCTCATCAAAGCTGTCAAATTCCTCCCATCCAGAGCCTTGAATTCCTACTCCTAACTTCTACATATAGATTCTCCTTTTGTATTAAATGTCCCAAGTGCAAGTATTTTAGAAGGTCTTTCCTGAACCCCTAACCTAAAGCATTTTATGTGAATTTGGTCATATTTACTCATGGCCCTTGTCATTACCTCAAATGATATTGCCTAAATATGTACTTGCTTGTACTGCATTTTTTCTGCTCAGGTAAAACATAAGTCCCAAAGAGCACAAAACTTGTTGCTGTCATTCACTGTTATGACCCTACAGTATAGGAGATCATCCAGAATGTTAGCCACTAAATGAATGCATGAGTGAATGAATGAGCAGTAGACAGAGAAAATGGTTAGTTTATTAGCATTCTTATACTCTTTCTTTTTCTAGGAAGACAGGAAGTAAAGTATAATTTCCTTCTTTCAGTAACAATTGTAATAGCTCTTAAATAAGAGATCAGTCATGATTGTCACATTTACTATAACAACAAAGTAAAAATATTGTTTGCTGACAGATCAGTGAATAGATATATTGTCATGAAATTCAAAGACCACAAAGAATGTTGATTCAGAAAGACAAGAATACTCCTGAACCACAGAGTTTAACTGAAATTTCTAAAATCAAACAAATTTTCTTGATGAGGCGACTGTATTACAGATTTCAAATATGTTAAGAGAAGTTGAGTCATTGATTGTCAAAACAATTTAAAATGCAATGAACTCTAAAAAGTGTTAGAACATTCTTCTGTCACAACCTGATTATAGGATATTAAAATGAACAGCAGTTAATCAGAATGTGTGGACCAAAGGGCACAGGGCATCTGAACTATCAGCATACGTTCTACATTATGGCTACGTTTAAAATGCAAACATCTTATATATTAATAGCTGAACAAACCCATAACTCACAGAACAAAATTTAAGATATACACTCAGAATCCACAAAATCAAATTTTTAGCTGATCACTTAATCTCAAAATAACATCACTACTTACGTGGTCACCTTTACTCACAGAGACATAGATACTTCTTAAGTTCCTGAGTGCTACAAGTTGCTAAACTCATCAAAGGAATAAATTAAAGCAGACATAATGTGAAAAGCATATTTCTTGCAATTTTTAGGGCATTCTGAGCAGAACAATTTCATGTCATTTTAGGCTGTCTGTATTGCACAGGTTTGGCTTTTATGCAAAGACCCTTTCTGTCATTCCTTCTGTTTTGACAGAACATCTCGTATCTTAAACATTACTCATTTTTGCTTTTTCTTAGTTCTAAAACCATGAATTTATATGAGGTGTCGATGTATTTAGCAAAAGTATTTCATTTTTCAAAAATATTTTCCACTATAGATGACTACAAAAGTTAAAAGAAAAAAATAAAACTTTGAAGTAATTTCTAGGACATCTCTGGAAAGGAGTCTGACTGGGCTCAGAGGAAATGCCCCTTTGCCCCTTCATCCCCTCCTTCTCCCTGCTCCATTTACACGCACTTCACCTTCAGAACAGAAGTCAGCTTCTCCATTATATACTATTTAACCTTCTGGAGAGAAGGCACAGAATATCAATGATGAAACAGATAAAATGAAGAAGCCTGCAACCTGATGTTATGATAGAGCAGTTATGTGAGCCCTGGATAGTCAGTCATTCTCCGTCATTTTGGTGAGACAGAACAAACTCTTCGGTTTTCTATATTTGTTTTATGTTGTTTTTAACTCATTCTAATTGGGTCTTTAACTTTAGCAGCCAAAATAAAATCCTTCATGATACATGGGCTTATTTTCATAGACAATTGTCCTATGAAGAAAAAAGAGATTAATGAAACCATGAAATCATAATGAGTATAAATGATAATAAGAATGAGAAAGTAGCGATGGTTGCAGATATTTACATGAGACCCTGAATATAAAACAAACAAAAACTAAAACTGAAATATAGTTTCCCTTTGAGCTCCTGAAAATTAAGAACACATGGAAAATTTTATTAATATTTTCAGCTTCATTTAAAGTCCTATATCAAAAGTGATACAATACTACTATTAATAAGTTACATTTTACTGAATGCTAAAATAGTGTATGTAATATTTATATTCCTTTTAATTTTCTTAGTAAGTGTGTGTGCTAGATCTTTCCTGTTTCCATTTTACAGCTGATACACAGAGATTCAGAAAATTTAAAGTCATTAGAAGAGGAAATCTGGGGAAGCTGGGAGGTCTCAGCGGGTTAAGCGCTTGCTTTGTAGCCCCAGAGCCAAAGGATGGAATCCCAGCCATACCAGATTTAATAATGATTCTTAATAGGGAGAATTTTTCCTTGATTGCAACCACTTTCCATTTGCATTTCTTTGTCAAGGATGAGGTAAATTTAGCCTGTTTATATTACAGAAGATAAAATGTCTTATATCCTGATGTCCTGCCAAAAAGTTGAAAATTTATAACTCATCTGGGGAAATTTAGTATCCTTTTATCTGTCATCAGTTAATGTGATAGGATCATGGAAAACAATTTTCAATATGCAGTTTATGAATAGGAAATATTCTCTTATTTTTGTCCATTCATACATTTCATCATTAGCCCATTGTGCAGAGAACTGTTGTTTATATAGAAGTCAAATGTCTTACAGTATAATTGTTTTAAAAATTCCCAAGATTTTATGAGAATCTTAACATTACTATTCTTATTTTTAATTACATATAATATAAATACACATAGCAGAATACCACAGTGTTAATCTGCTGAGGGCAGCAAATATTTCTGCCCTTTACATATCAACATAGTGAACTTGAAGGTCTCCAGAGAATCTTGAATAAATTATAATATTTTGGTAAAAAATTGCATACTTCAAAATCGGACATTTCATTTTTTATATTTTTATTAACCCAGTTACCCGATCAAATTACATGTTACGTTTGGTCATATTGGCCAGTATTTAAAGATAAAAAATATTGGAGGTAAGGGGATGCTGGGGTGGCTCAGCAGGTTGAGCTTTTGCCTTGCAACCAGGAGGTCCAGGGATCAAATCCCAGCCCTGGCCTGTGCAAACCCACATGCTGGACTGTGCTGTAGCTGGTAACTGCAGGGATGGTGATGAAGGTTTTCACCTCCCAGGCGGGAGTACCCCAGTTTGGTTCCTGCCCCACACAGCTCACAATCACCTATGTGGAATAAAACTATATCACAACTAATGATGCACAACTATGGAGACTGCTCTGGGCCCGCCCCACTTCTTCCCTACCTTCTCTCAAAAACAATAAAATAAATCTTAAAAAATATATATATACATATATATGTGTGTGTGCATATATATGTGTGTGTGTATATGTGTATGTGTGACACACACATACACACATACACACATATATACACACACATATATATACACACACACATATATGTATATATATATTTTTAAGATTTATTTTTTATATAAATCATATATATTTATTATACATATATTTATTATATATATATATATGGTAAGTAATGTTTATTTCTGTTCTGCCTTATGTATGTGGGTAGGTAATATAACTTCTCTATTCTTGTGTATAATCTACCACATAATAAGCTCTACTATGTAATAAAGGTATGCACTTTTTTCAAATTAAAACATTGTGAAAGTATTTTAATATTTTGACTACTAGTGTATTTTTAAAGACTAAAGTATTAATTTTTTTATTTCAAAATTGAGAGAGAATGTATAATCAGGATAAAAAAGTATGCAAAGAGAAGAATAAAAAATAAGTGCAATTGCAGAATTCCTCACATGACATCAGTAAACCATGAAACTCAATTTCTTTATCAAAATTATTGTTTTACCTCACATGTCAATTATTTCTGCAAACTCAGAAGGGGGCTCATTTTAAATGGCCTTTCAACCTGAATATAAAATGATATGAATTACCAGTAAGAAATCCAATTCCACTAAGTACTTCGTGTTTTCTGTGGGCTTTACAAAAGATATCTACGGGCCAAATCATTGTTCACAAACATAATACACTGAAAAATCTACATAAGCATTTCTGTTCTGTGACATTTCTTCACAAATTGTATCTGACATCTCTTCCCTAAATGGGCTGAATTATGTCCCTCACCAATTCATATGTTGAAGGCCTAAGTTCCAGGACCTCAGAATGTAGCTTTATTTGGAGATAAGGTCTCTAAAGAGGTAACTGCGATTAAAAGAGATCATAGAAAGGTCCTAATCCAAAGTGAGTGGGGTTCATTAGCATCTTTATGAATAGAGATTAGAATAACACAGACACAAGTGAAGACAGGGAGAATATGGCCATCTGTAAACTAAAAAGAGGCTTCAGAAAAAGCAACCCTGCTGACTCCTTGATCTTGGACTTTCAGCATTCAGAATTGTGAGAAAATAATGTTTGGTGTTTGAGTAACCCAATTTGGGGTACTTTGTTATTGCAGTTCTAGCAAAATAACCAGCCACCCTGGCCCACCCAGCATCCGTTATTCTTTCACTACCATCTTAATACATGATAGATAGCATGAGTACTTAACTAACTCAGTGTTACAGAAGACTGCCTTTCCTAGAGATCTACAAAGTACTAGTTTTTTTTGTTGTTTTTTAATTTTTCTATTATAGCTTGGAAATAGAACTGATAGAAGTAGCAACAATGAGATAGTGATAGTAAAATATGTTAAATTAGTCTTCTTATTTCGACAAGTTTATATGTCCTCCAACTTCTCAAATGTAAAGTATATTTCTTTTTTTTTTTACTTTCATGTTGAAACAGTTAAAAGATAGTTTAATAAACTTATTTTGTGTACTGAAATTCCTGATATCAGTTTTAAATATTTCTTCTAGAGCCATCATTCAAAATATCATCTAATAAATTTCACACATATTAAAATAATAATACTTTTCCCTATATATATACATTCTTGACATGCATCCTTTGAAAAATTTCATGATTTAGGATTCTTTTCTTATAAACATGCAGAAGTGCCTTTGCTTTGTAAAAGAAAGGTAAATCACATGCTGTTTTATTCTATTTTTTTGATTGTAAGCAAATCTGTACATAAAAGTATGCATAGATTTTAATAAATATAGTGAAAGTGTTGTATTGACATTAGAGCCAAAACAAAAATTTAGTTTTTTCCTAGTGAGGTATATTCATAAGGACTCCAGATCATATATATTTTTTTAATGCTTCAGTCAGGTTTCTACAGTATGCTTTATTTTACCATTTCAATTGATCTTTCCATTCTTAGCCTCAGCATTTTTTACTTAGCATCCTTATTTACTTGCATGCTCATTGACAGTACACACACACACACACACACACACACACACACACAATTATCTGCAATAAAGAAATCAAATTCACTAACACCCCTAATGATATTTCCCCTGGTACCTCTCTGAACTTCTAATGTACTCGTAGAAAAGAGTACATGATTTTATATTTCCCAAAAGAAGGGTATATATTTCTTCCTTCACATCCACCTTTGTGAAAACTACATTTCATTATAAAATCAAGTGCAGCTTCTAATTCCTGGAATAATGTTATTCATTTCATCTTTCTGAAGTTGAATTCCTCCTATACCACTGCCAGGTAATCTAATCTGAACCAGTTGACACCATTACTTTACAGGAAACACATAGAGAAAGCAATAGATATATGTATCTAGATACCTTTTCTTTGTTTTACTTTTTTTATTTTCTTTGCCTGGCTATTTGGTATAGAGTGTCACATATGTGGGGCTTTCTTCTATATAATGGCTGTGTATAAATGTAGTTCTATGAGAAAGGCTCTGAAATTTATTCAGTTACCTTAATGAACATTATTTATAGGCAGAAAGACATATTAGACTGGGGTTTGGTAGCCACCTGATTTTATTAGAGTGGGGGCATAATATTATCTTTGCTGGTCTTCAGTTTATTAAATTATAGATTACTCATCCTGTTGTAATAATATTTAATGGTGCTTTAATCCCATATTCTACTTGGCATCCCTTTCTATATATTTAACACTGAACTTACTGGTAATAATGTGCACAGAGGAGTGTTGGGGGGAGTGAGGATGACAGATAAGATGAATATTTTTGCCCAAATTTGTTCACAGAAATGGCAGCGCTAACAAGAAAATTAGTCTCAAAAGATTACTTAAAATTTTCCTTCCTTCACTAAAGAGGGTATTGAATATCTCAGCAGTCTTATATTAAGATAATTTATCTTCTTTGTTTGGAGGGAGGGTCTAAAAAGCTATGTCAATATCCCTGGTAAGTTTATAATTAAGAAATAAATGACTGTGTAAATTCACATTATACTATGTCAATCTCCTAAAAATAGGACATTTTATTTTATTGTTCAATATTTTTCAAAACATGTTTTCTTCTGATTGTTTTTGCTACAATCCAAATTGCAATTAATAGAAACTGCCTGCCAGGAGTCACCCAACAGATCATTACAATAGGCTTGACATCAGTAATAACAAGAAATGAACAGTATTATAAATCTAGTTAGTGACATTTCCTGTGGGATAATATAGAAATCACAGTTCTATTCAGATATTTAAAAAATATTATGGCTGAGGGGAACAAGTCAAAATCAACAAACAATTGTCAATGATGTATTTGAAGTTTTCTTAACTGATGAGAGCTGAAAACTAAAAAAGCAAAAGCTATACACACACATACACACATACTATATATATATATATATATATATATATATATATATATATATATATATATATATGAATGAAAGAAAAGAAAATATACATATCATGTATCCCCAAAAGATGCCAAATATGAAGAAGCATCATTTTCACCTGACTATGATATCAGTGAACTGAGAAGCTAGCAAGGGAATCAAGGATACTTGGTAAGCTAAAGATAAGAAAATTCAATTTTCCAGTTAAGTAGACAAGAAGAAATGAGCAGGATACTGTTATTTGGATTAGAATGACATACACATTTTTCCTATTCTTCACAGGATAAGGGATCTGCACATTCTAGTATGAGTCCTCTCCCAGCACTGCCATTAGCTACTTGTGTTTCTATGAACCAATCATTTCTGTAGACCTTGATCTTATCCCCCATAAAATCAGTGAGAGACTGGCAATAGGTGGTCTTCTCATAATCCTATACCACTAATACCTAAACATACATGATGACCACAAACATTGTATATAACACTGTTTAAAATAAAAGGGGGTTAAGCAAATGCATGTAGCATGCTGCTACAGACAAATTTCATTCTTCCTTGTTCTTGCTGATCAGGAAATTATTTGCTGATCAGGAAACTATTTGTTTATCAACCTATCATCTGTTATCTATCTATCTATCAATCATCTACCTACCTATGTATCTCACTACCAACCTACCAACAGGAGGCAAAATACCCTATTTATTTATTTATCCACCTGTATTTATTTCACGCCCACTACCTGTTTGACACTGTCCCAGGGCCCTACCTTCATGAACCTGTTTGGCTTGCTTTCAGCTTGGGTTGTGTGGATGGAATTCTGCTTAGTAAGATAAATGTGGGATTCCAAAAGATTTACTTTGTTTTTATTAAAACAAAGATATGTTCAACTGGAATTTTCCCTTTGCCATTCTCTCTTCCCCTTCTTCTTACCCTAATCCCCTTTAGGATGCCAATAAAGTGTGAAGAGCTGTAAAAGCCGTATCATAGCTCGGGGTAGATGGGTTAAAAACAGAATTATATGATGCACAGAGAAAAATAAATAATAATCACAATCTGTGTGTGTATTAATCAGCTAGGGCTGTTATAACAGAATACCACACTGAGTGGCTTAAATTTATTTTCTCTCTTTTCTGGAGGCTGAAAGTCCAAGACAAAGGCTTTGCAACAGTTGGTTTCTGGGGGACCTTGCAAATGACTGCCTTCCTGCTGTGTCCTCACATGGCATTTCCTCTATGTACCGGCACTCCCTTGTCTCCTCCTCGTCTTATGACACCAGTCTTGTTGGACTAGGGCCCACACTTACGATCTTACTTCACCTTAATTACCTCCTTAAAGGCTCGTTCTTTAAATAGTTACAGTGAGGGTTAGCACTCTAACTTAATGCTTTTTGAGAGACCTGATTTCATCCCTAACCCTATGAACCCATGTTAACAAAAATTTTTCTTTGTGCTTGCTTGCATGTTTTTCTAAAGCACTTAAACAGGGCAATATCACTTTTTATGATGGTCCACCAGTTCAATCACTGACTTCGTTGGCCAAATTCATAATTCCTTTCTCTCCATTTTCTTTGACTATAGCTAGCCCACTATCCTCCAAGTTGTTATTCTCTGCTTCTACATCCCACCAGCCCCCAAAGTGTTATCCTCTGCTCTTACAGCTGGGGTGATGTAACTCTAGAAAATTACCACATGACTTAGTACAATTTTGCTGTTTCTTTTATTGAGTCCAATGATTCCTGGTTCTATGCCCGTTAGTCTTACTCATTCTTCAAGACTAGTGCAAGCAAATTCACTACTGTGACATTTCCTAACCTAGACCACTATGTAGAATTTAAAATTCTAGTCTTTCTACCACCACTCTGCCTTGTGAATAGCTCTATTAGAGTAATTGTAGTTTCAATGTGTTTATCTGTTTAAATGTCTGTGTCTTCCAGGAAAGAGTATTTTGAAAATATGATCTGAATTCAGCAGAGTATCCAACACATATTGAGTTCTCAAAATGTTTCATGTATTACTTTGCCATACTCTATTCCATGTGACCCTCTTCTTCTGTGATGTTGATACAAGTCAATTCAACTCATTGAGCCTCAGCTTCCTTATCTTTAAAATTAATTTATAATATGTCTTTTGTAGATCTGAATGATAGATATGAGAAATGCTAGCATTTGGCACATAGTTGATCCTCAGTTAAATATTTTAATCTAAATACACACTTATCTTTGTCTATAAATTCCTAGGCTGGAAAGAGATGAAAAGATGTCACTTACTTGATGAGACAATTTTTGTGATACCTAAAGTTTATACACTTTGAACTTCCACTTAAAAAATACAAAAGAATATAAAATTAGATTAAAACACAAATATTGATCTTGAAAGAATAAGGAATCATAATGAGCTACACATTTCTAAAAATATTGTAAAAGAATCATAGAAGGCAGAAACATATCCTTCCATTTTTGTTAACTGATTGCCTGGCACATACCCATAGCTTACAGATTATATATTTTTGGCTACATAGTCCTTGATATTTTTTATTCGGTAAGAATTCTGCAATAGCATTTTCTCCAGAGAAAATAAAAAATTCAATTTTAGAATTGGTAACATTGATACTTTTAACGATGAATTAATTTTCTCAAATCATTATTGGTAATGGCATATGAAATTTGGAGATTGAGCCAAATTTGAGGAATGCTTCTATTAAGTTTCCTTTATATATAAATGATTTGAAAGAATTTTTCACAGGTTGATTTCTAGCTCTGTGCACTTGAAAATATTTCTTGTTTCATATCAAGTACCCACATAAGTTATATCTGCATAAAACTTCTAGCCCTGAAACTTATGTCAAATGACAGTCCACCCCATGAGCACTGATAGCACCTGAAACAAGTAGTCATAATTTAAGTAAACATGAAAGTGACTAAAAACACATTAAACCTTAGCTAGATATGTTCTTACCTCAGCTTCCTTTTATCCTAATCCTCAGAATCCTCATCACTACTACTTCATAGTAATGTTAAAGAAGTTAAAATATTAAGGGTGGAAGCTCAAGTGAAAAGAGACAGCAGTGTTAGCAAATTTTGTTTTTAACATCTAATTTTTGTAGCTCTTACAAAGCTTATGACCATGTAAATATATTGCTAATTTTCTTCCTATGGACTTGGAAGGGCTGGTGCAAATGACTGGAACTTATTGAGTTCTCACTCCTTATTGCCTGCAAGGTAATTCTACCTCTGGTTATAGTGGTAATTTTTTGAAATAGAAGCACAATAACACAAAACCATAGGCTGCCAAAGAAGATAGGAATTCAGTGTTTCTTAAAGCATGGCTCAGATTTTAAAAAATGGTCAGCAAAAAAGGAAATGGAAATAATGACTAAAAACAAAAACCTATAAAACATCTGTGAGTATAGTGAATAAAAAAGTACCTAAATTGGGCACCAGAGGAAGTGAGATTTGGAATGAGAGATGAGGTCTACTTGCACACTGCTCAAAACTGTGAGCTAAGGGGTTCAGTCTTTATATGGCTAGCAATGGAAGATTTTGAGTAAGTTAAGTAACATGATCAAAGTGCCTGGAACATACGTGAAAAAACCAAGGCATAGGGATATTAGATGAACTGAGATTTGGAGAGTAGACCCAGAGCATGTAAATATGTGAATGGGCTATGGGTACCACCTCTAGTGTAAATGACTTACTATCGTCCTTTGAGTTTCCCCATCTATAAAACATTAAAGGTGAATTAAATGATAGTGTAACTCAGCGGGGCCCAAATTTTTGGCTTCCCTGGGCCACAGTGGAAGAATTGTCTTCGGCCACACATAAAATACACTAACACTAACAATAGCTGATGAGATAAAAAAATAAAAATGAAGAGATTGCAAAAAAATTCTCATTATGTTTTAAGAATTTGTGGTGGGCCTCATTCAAAGCCATCCTGGGCCACAGGTTGGATATGCTTGGTATAGTTGAATAGCAAGAAATATGTTTTGATTAAGTTTTGAAAAATGTTAATGTATCTGTAGCAAATGTCAAAAACATTTAGTTTTTTAGCATTCCAAATTTAATATAACATTCAAACAGAAGCAATTCCACTTTAAACAAAACACTAAAAAAGAAAAATAAATAATTCAGTGGTAAAAATCATATTTAAAGGGTTATTAAGGGGAAGCCGGGATGGCTTGGTGGGTTGAGTGCTTACTTTGCAGCCCCGGGGACTGAGGATGGAGTCCCGGCCCTGGCCTGTGTGGACCCATGTGCTGAACTGGGGAGTGCCCCCAGTTCAGTTCTCACTGGGGTGAGACCCTGGCCCGGTTCCTGCCCTGTGCAGCCCCACACCCACCTGTGGAATGAAACCATGTGGAAAAGCCAATGATGTGCAACTGGGGAGACTGTTCTGGGCCCTTCCCCTTCTCTCTGTCTCTGTCAAAAGCAAAAAAAAAATTTTTTTAAGTGTTAAATACATGAGGCTTGTTGTCATATGAATTATGTATTGGTATATTATAAAGACAAAGAATTATCCTCTTATTTTCCTTATATTTCTCACTTTAACTGATCAGATATGCTTAAAATAAGAACCACTAAGGTACATTCCAAAAACAATGTCTCAGAAAAATGAGTTGTAAAAAGTTAGCTCTCCAAAGTTCTTTATATTTTTTTTTTCAGATTTATTAAGTTTACACAAAGCAAAA
>PVKE010032113.1:0-18661 GCA_004027555.1 Craseonycteris thonglongyai
TCCCCTCTGTTGCATGGACATCTCCACTCAGTATCCTATTCATCACTAACTCAGTGTGTTCCAAGTTGCACACATCCCCTTTAGTATCTCTTGTTCCCACCTTCTGCTTCTCTCCCTGGCTCTCTCACAGAGAATGGCATCATCATTGAGCTCATTACCAAGCTGAGCCAGAATCCTTCTTCTTCATCGCCCTTCACCTGTAATCAGCCAGCAACCCTATTTGTCCAAACCTTCCTCCTGCTAGCATCTTTGTTCATAATTGTCCCATCTCTAATTTGGACCCCTCACCATTTCTCTGGCTACAGTCTCAACCTCCTCCAGTCCCTACTTCTCATTTCAGCTAGGATGGCCTTTTTAAAGGCCAGCTCCATCTATCACTGTGCCAAGTAATACCATTTCCTGAGTCCCATTGCTCAGAGTACCAGTCTCAAACGTCAGTGCCTGATTTATAAGGCCATCTTTATGGCCTGCCCTTTAATGTCTCCCATTCCCTTCAGTGACATCCAGTACAGGCAAGCTGAACGCCATTCTCTTCCTTATGCCCAGCATGCTCTCTTATTTCTGGGCCTGTAAGCATGCTCGTTTCTTGGCATGATACCTTTTCTTTCTCAAGCTTTGATCTCTCCCCTTTTATTTACCTAGAAAACATTTACTGACTTTTTGGACTCAATTTATTTCAAGTATTCTAGGAAAAAGAATACCTCTGATCTTCCAAACTTGGTATGTGTCTCTCCCAAGTACCCCACAAGCACCCTGTTATAGCAGATTTTAATGTATCTACATTCTCTCTATTGTTTATGTCTGGTATTCAGTCTGGCATTTAAGCTTTTGATGGGTATTTGTTGCATAAATTTGAAATATATAGTAATACACTTTTATTCTAAAAATACAATCAAGATGACTATTCAGATCATGAAAATCATCATCAGATCATTTGAGGGTTAATCCAGTCTCTGCCTCTACCTGGCTGGGCAATTCAATAATATTAAATTCATTTGAAGCCTGCTTATTCAGATGTGAAATAAGATATAGGAAATAGGTTACCTTCAGATTAAAAAAAAAAAATCAGGATCTAATGGAAGTCGATTAAAAATATTAAAAACATTGGAAATCATAATTAAATAAGTCCCTAATTCTTATAAAGTAACATTTATCATCAGAATAATCCATAATAGATATTTGTATAATTAATAGGTTATCATTTTTGACAATAAATTTTTGCAACATATATCAATTCATCAATATGCATGATGAACAAAATACACAATAGTCTTCATGTATTAAAGCACTATTGAAGAAATTGAAATATACAATTCTTTTAAAAATCCCAAGTCTTAATAACATATGATAACTTAAAATGCAAGTGGCTGTTTCTGTTATTGTTATGTAATACATGGATCTGTGGTTAAGATAATTAAATGTAGAGTATCAATGCAGTAGTGAACATTTATTTTTAAAGAAATGAGGTGTATGGCTTTACCATTCAGGTATTTTGCATACTCTGTGCTGAAATTTGGCTGAAATCCATGTTTAATGCATATCTTGGAAAGGGTTGGTCTCTTAAATCAAGACAGAACCTGCCTGCCAAGTACCGGCATGCTAAATGGATCACTATAATGTCATAGTCTCAAGGGTACACTCCAGGAAGGAAGATTGGTATCAAATGTTTATGTCATCTGTAAAGCTAAAGTAAGCACTGTGAATTGACAGTATGTTGTAAAAGGAGAAATACAAAGATTTTTATCTGTAGTCTTGCTTGGAATGTGAGTGGAATTTTCTAGACTAACTCCTGTCAACATTTTTCATAGATCTGGTTTGCTCCTCTTTTCAATGAAAACTCCAGAAAGAGAATTACATATAAATATATACCACTTTTAAAGTGTTACAATTATAGCAGCTGTTTTTAAGTCCAAAGATATGACACAGTAAGCAGTCATTCAATAAACATAACCTACTTTGAGGTGTGAGAGCACACTAAAATGCTTTATTGTGGCTTATAATGGCATCTTAAAGGAAAATTTCAAAACCATGCACATTGAAGGCCTTGTTCCAACTTTTCAAAATGGTTCAGAGCAGTATTCAGAAGCCACATGTGAAAACTGTTTGAAATGTTCAATTCTGAAGGCTCATTTAACTGTCTGTCTTCTCTTTGCAAAGTGATACCCTGTTCCTTGCCTCTGGCTGTTATTTGGTATTTATAGAACCCCATCAGCATACGTGGAACTTTACTGAAGACATAAGCGAAGATCAGTGTCAAAGACTGTAAACTATTTTCCATTCTATTTATATGAGCTTAATAAACAGTAAAGGGCCTGACTGGTGTCAAGCCAATAGAGTAGTAATATAGCATGGAAATTGCTCTGAAGTTTCAGATTTGGACGATCTTACTACTGGTATTACCAAATACTACAGCTCCTTTTTGGATGCTTAGAAATAGAAACAGCACTTTAAAAATATTTTGGCATTCTTTGACTGAGCCTGATAGGCAAGTGTTTTAACTCTAACCATCCTGTATTGTTTAATGTAGCACTGAAGACTGTCAGCCATTCAGTGTTCTTTACCTAGAACAGTGTTTCTCAACCTAGATGCCCTATGTTCTGACATGCTTTTTGATTAAACAGTGAAGGGAGTTGAGTCTTAGCCAGGACTCCTCAGTTGTGCATACCAATGGATGTTCTCATGGGATTATATTGCATTTCTAAACATTCTTGTAATGGAAAATCTTACGAGAATTGCACATCTTAGAAGTTCTTCTTTCTGCCTTTAGTAGTTGTTCAGTTAGAAAATGCTAAGTATATAAGATGGAAAATTAGCGTATTAGAATTTAAAAATGAGATATAATAACCCTCTGGTATTATCTACTCTAGCGTTACGTTACCCAATTCACTTTAAACTATATATTTTTACTCAATAACTATTGTGAAAAATAAAACTTGAGATAAAGATATTTACAAAGTCACTTATGTTTGCTTGTTTTTATCCATTCTGTATGTAGAAAAACCATGTGCCTTGTTTTGCTCTCCTGTTGGAAAAGAACAGCCTATTCTTCTGTCAGAAAAAGTGATGGATGGAACTTCTTGTGGATATCAGGGATTGGATATCTGTGCAAATGGCAGGTGTCAGGTATGACATTCTAAAAGGGAGGCTTTATATGCTGAGTGAAGCCTGGGGCACCACCAAGCAGCTGCACAGTATGGTAGAGAGCTCTGTGCCAGGATTCAAAAGATGAGGATGTGTTCCTGACTCAGCTATGACCTTGACCAAGTCTGATCTACTTGGTATAATGGAGGGTTTGGACTCGGTAATCTATAATATCATTACTAGCTGAAAGAATCTGAGACTTTAATTCTTCGTGTCCATATTACAGGTCTAAAATTATAACCCTTTGGGCCTTTTGTGTCAAAACATTCTGAAAATGCAAGCACTCCAGTTCTTCATGTCTTGTGTCTAAGACTGAGCCATTTGGTTAAAAACTATAAAATCAATCCTGTTACTTAATCTTAAAGCATTTTCAATATACTTGAATCAACTGATTTTTAATGGATATTCAATTTTCTTATAATTCTTAAAACTTTTATATCCTTTTCTCTTTTTAAAAATAATCTTTATCTACTACATGCATTTATATGTGCTTCTTCACTTGTTAGAAAGGTAAGGATTCTGTTAAAATAAGGATGAAGAGCATAGTGAAAAGATCGAAGTCCAGACCTTAGAAATTGTTATAGTTCTGCCACTGTATCAGGTTGACTTTCCTGGAAGATTAATATGCAGGAAATTTAATGCCTTGTGTTTTATGATTAATATTGGTGTGGGGAGGAGATGGAGGCAGGATTAGGCACAAGGGGAAATGGGGCTGTAGTGGAATGGGGTGAGATAAACAGCCCTTTTTACCTCCAGTGTCTACGAGTGTTTGGATACAGGCTGCCCCAGGAAGGAGATACGACCTTGCTCTTCTTCAGACTAGGCAATTTCTGAAAAGGGTTGATGGCTGAGAGCAATCAGCTGATAAACTTCCCGGCTTGGGGGTGAAATAAATCCATTAGTTATAAAAGAGTATCTGAGTGGAATAGCACTGAATCTATGGCAGCTGCTAGGAAACTGTATTCTTGGGGAATTCACTTAAAATATGTATGTAACTATTAACTAATCTGTAAAATGAAGTTGTTGGGCCAGTGGTCCATTGGCTTTTTTTGTGCAGTACACTCCTGTGGGAATTTGATGAAACTTTAGCTTTTATTTCCCGAGAGAAATGCAACCTGAACATGCACACACACATGCACACACACACACCCCTACCCACCCAAGATTTGAAAACTATTGTAAACTATGAATGGATCATTCTGTGGTCCACTTATCAGCCTGTGGATTTCTGGGTAAAAACTTGAAAACAACATAAAACTTAAATGCTTCACCAGCTTAATGTTTTATATTTTTCCAGTATGCATTGAAGTTTAAAGCACAGAATCGTAAAATATCATTAGCATAAGAAGCAGTCTGATAATTACATATTAATTTCCTTTATTCTTTAACAGAATATAGCAGGAGCCTGAAACATAGTTTTTCATTTGTCTGTAAAAGAAAAAAATTGCAGATATTAACCTGTACATTTTTGTCCAGAATTATAAGTTGTACAGTTAAAATATTTAACTTTATTTTGTCATTTTGTGTAAATCTGTTAGATTAGTGTATGTCTTAAGTTAACTTTTTCAAAAAAATTATTTTTCCAATTGTATATGCCATATACAATAGCCTAAGTTGCTATTCTTTCATTTAACAGTATTGTGTAAGCCAGATCCCTGGCTAGACATTAAAATTACAGCAACAACAAAAAATTATGCATAAGTGCTATGTGAATCTTATAATTAAAGTTCTGTGAAATGGACTGTGACTTCTGACAACATTGGAATACTTCAAGATTCTGGCTTTTTAACTAAAATGCTTCATTCAGTCTTTCAATATAATTAAAAACATGCTTCTTTTATTCTGACAACCTTCTATGTATTGGGTTTGGCTTGAGTGTTTTGTTTTATCACAAAGCACATAGCACCGATGCTGAATGTAGAATTCTAAACTTGGTGAGTGGACTAAGAATGGAAGTTGAAAACAGACAGTTCTCTCCTGGTGACTCAGTTTGGCTCTGTGACACTTCCATCATGGAAAAGGATAGTGAAAACTGTGCTCTGTATTAGCATGTTATCCTCCTATCTCCAGAATGCTAGTGGTACTTGATTCTTGTACTGAAATTACATATTATGGAGCCATGGCATTATGTCTACTCTTAACTTTTATTTTAGGTTTACAGACATGTAATATTCCAGTTGCAAGGGTTAGAAAAACCTGAGACTCTACTAGGTACTAATTTATTTAATAATTTAACTACTACTTATTGGGCTTATTGTTTTTGCCAAGCAGCAAACTGAATGCTAGGGATAGAGGAAGAAAAGGTGCTTTTATTATTTCAAAACCACATTAGACTAAATTTTTTCTTCATATGAACATGAGGGAGAGACTTTCACCCCCACCTCAAGGCTCGTAGGTCTTTTCAGATCACCTGCTTAGTGAACTCTTCTCATATCTTTGTTTTATGTTGGGAATTTCCTGTGATGGCCACCTCTTTCATCCAGAGATATTCCCTTTATTTCTCTCCAAATAAGCTTTGATTTCCTGATCAGAATTCTCTGTTAATGCACTACTTTATACCTCTTGACACTGGTATACCCCTCTTGACAAAAGGAAAAGATGCTGTCATGCAGGTGCCATTTGATTTTCACTCTCTCAGGATATTTATCCTGCAGCTGTGTTTTATTGTCTGCCTACTTCCCCCAGTTACATCACTACCAATCACAGGAAAAGACCCTGTTTTAGTTTCTATTTTATTTAATATTTTTTAAATTCCTGTAAAATAATTCTAACTTGTTATAAATGGGTATTATCAGTCTCTCTTGCAACTCCTATTTAGAGGTAATTGTGTAATCTACCATTTATTTATGACAATATTGATGTATAAAGTTCTGCCCTGTGAGTATGCACAACATGGCAAATGATCATATTCACTGAACATCGATGATAGACCAACATTATTCACTAGGGAACAATGGACTAAGAAATTAAGGATGAATGACTTTGAAAAGGCCATACTGTTTAACTGGTGGAAGGTACCTGACATACCACTGGCATACTGGAGATGAGAGAATGACATACTGATACGGAGCAGAGCTTTCTCTATCCTTTTCCATGATGGAAACACCATAGAGCCAAATTGGGTCACCGGGAGAGAGCTATCTATTTTTCAATGATTTAATATCAGAAAATTCTTACTAACACAGTTCTTTTAGGAACTTATAAAATGAAGTTCCCCTGGGATGCTGGGATTGCTCAGTGGGTTGAGTGCTTGCTTTGCAGCCCTCGGGTCCGAGGATCGAATCCTGGCCCCAGCCCATGCAGACCCATATGCTGTACTGGGGTGTGCCCTCGGTTCAGTTCTTGCTAGGGTCATGCCTCCCATGCAGGAAGTTCCTGGTTCCTGCCCTGAGCAGCCCCGCTCCCATCTGTGGAATAAAACTATATCGAAAACTAATGACGTACAACTATGGAGACTGTTCTGGGCCCTCCCGCTTCTTTCTGTCTCTGTCTGTCTCTCAATCTCTCTCTGTCAAAAAATCAATAAAAAATAAATCTTAAAAAAAAATTAATTCCCCTCCACTGTTTATATATTCTTATAGCAGCCATGGTTGTAAGCAGTTCTTGCTCTCATTTGTGTGTTAGATGCTAAAGAAGACAGGCATCGGAGCTTAGAACAGCAATAAAAATAAATGTTTATGTTTGGTTTTCACAAAGTTAGTATTTAATATTCAGCATTTGCCTTGCAACCACTTTAGAAGTGAAGCCATCCATATAATGAATATGTACCTGTTCTGTGTTGAGTGGAATGAATTAGATTAATTGTGTTATATTTAATAAAAATGTGATATCCTTTGGGGTTTGTGTAAATTGCATTTGTATCAATAATATTTTTCTAAATTGCTTTAGTATATCATTTAATTTTAATATAAGAAAATACTGTTATCACAGTTATACTATTTGGTCACTTTACAGATAATATGATCTGACATAAGCAGCTGTATTAGTTTGTACCAGAGTATACAACATTTTACTAGTTTGTCAATTAAATATATCTAGTTTGTAGAGCCTAGGTTTGTCCTAAATTAGTGGTTAGAAAAGAAAAAGAAATCTCACTTTATGATGTGTTATTCTCTTGTTATAGAAAGTTGGTTGTGACGGTTTATTAGGGTCTCTTGCAAGAGAAGATCATTGTGGTGTATGCA
This sequence comes from Craseonycteris thonglongyai, assembly GCA_004027555.1. Classification (NCBI taxonomy): domain Eukaryota; kingdom Metazoa; phylum Chordata; class Mammalia; order Chiroptera; family Craseonycteridae; genus Craseonycteris; species Craseonycteris thonglongyai. Next base: position 7,326 of record PVKE010032113.1, read on the forward strand.
ATGGCAATGGAAAATCATGCAAAATCATTAAAGGGGACTTTAATCACACCAGAGGAGCAGGTAATTATTCTTCTATTTTTTTCAAAATTAATAATCCAAACAGTCTTACATAGAACTTGACTTATAAGTCACAGTTCTGATTCTATTGAAGACTTGTAATGAGTATTGAATGATTTGTCATGATGATTTACAGTACATGAGATATGAGCCAGAAATTCTAACAAGCCCATTTCCCAATAATGAAAATATGAAGTCATCTGCTATGCATTTAGCAGCAAGGGAATAATCTAATTTGCATTGGCAAATGTTATCAGGTTTTTTGCAGACCTTATTCTCTGGTGCAAAGCATGATGTCTAACTGACAATAATGATTTGTAACAGCCTGAAGCAACCATTGAGAGCATTAGTCTTCAAGTTTTTGGCTTTCCATTTTCTTTAGTTCTTCTTAGTGTTTTACTACAAAATTTTTTGAAAACAGAGACTCTGCAGCAGTGTAGCATAGTGGGAACAATAATGGGGCGTCAGAAGATGTGGGATGATGTTCCTGGTATATTAATAGTGGCTAGTCATCCTTTATTCTTTCATTTACTCTTCTATAAGTACTAATTCTCAGGGCATATGAGAGGAAAATGATGATGAGTTCTCTGTATAGTGTTAGTTTTAAAGTGATCCACAGGGAAAGCTGGGATGGCTCAGCGGGTAAAGTGCTCGCTTTGAAGCCCCGAGTACCAAGGATCGAATCCCGGCCCCAGCCCATGCAGACCCACATGCTGAACTGGGGTGTGCCCCCAGTTCAGTTCTTGCCGGGACCTATGTGGGAGGCTCCCGGCCCTGTTCCTGCCCTGTGCAGCCCTGTGCCCGCCTGTGGAGTGAAACTATATGGAAAACTAATGTCAACTATGGAGACTGCTCTGGGCCCTCCCCCTTCTCTCTGTCTCTGTCTCTGTTTCTCTCTGTCAAAAATCAATAAAATAAATTAAAAATAAATAAATAAATAAAATAAAGCCATCCACAACAGAAAGTAGTAAAGGATGTCCCAAAATTCATGCAAGATTTGAATTTTGCGTCATTTGTGCGGTAAAGTGTTGCCAATGGAAAAAAAAAGACTGCGTGACAGCTGACAGTTCAGGGTTATTAAAAATGGGAACGCTACATGAAAGATCGTGTTTTCATTGTTGAGCAATGAAAATTTACAATTTTTAATTATAAACCTGTGTTTTCTATCAAAATTACTTGCATGAATTTTGGGACACCCTTTATTATCTATACTGAAATCTAAGGACCCACAAATATGATTTATATACAGGAAGTGCTTTATGCTCAGGTCTTCAAGATTACTGGGAGGAAGCAGAAGTTTTGGTGTTGATATTAGTGTTTCACCTGGACATCTAACTATTGAACTATATTAGTATTTGTGATTATATTTTCATCATCTTTAATATGCTTATATTCTATACATCAACTTTTTTCCTGTTTAAAATTCCTTTCTTGTTCAAATATTTTAAAAGTCTGAGACTAAAATATGTATTAGTTTAAATGCAAAGAACAAGCCATTTACATTTGAATAATCAAGAAATCAGTTCATTCCAGATAAAGGAATCCTTCAGAAAAGAAAATTAGACCAAGTTCTCTAAAGTTGACTATAACCTTTTGCTAGGCCCCAGCAGAATAAAAGGTAATAAGCTTGAAGATTTTGAAGCCTAAAAGTATCTGAGGCCCAGGGTACATTGCAGATCAAAATCTCAGTCTCCAAAGCTGTGAAAAAGGTGACAGGTCCTACAAGTCAAAATATGTCAGAACTCATTTAGAAAAGTCACACATAGCTGTAACAGGCTCCCAAACTTTCAACTAAGAAGTGAAATTACAAAGCAATTATAGTGCAATTTTCAGCTTTATTGTGATGGAAGAGGTATTTTTAATGTGTAAGTTCAAATAAAGACTGAAAGACTAAGGATTTAGAGATACTAGAATTTTTGAAGGGTATTTTTGCCTAGTTATTTAGCATGCATAGAAATAGTTCACTGAAGAATACTGTTGCATGTTCAGCACTAACATTTTTATTTTAATTATAGTAAACTATAACTATTTAATTATAGTTTTCCATGCATAGAAAACAAAAACAACCAGTTAACAAACCAGTGATGCTTGTCCTTCTATCTGTAGTTATGTGGATACATTTTCCCCACATTCCTATCTCAAATCTTCTTTGTTTTTATTACACCTTAATTTCTGCTTCTGTTCATTTGTTTGTTTATTATAGGTAAGTTATATTAATGGCGTCTGTTATTTGGAAAATGTCTGTGATGCCTAAGACATTGGGAATATCAGAGACTAACAATATTCCTTTCTTCCTGAAAGTCTATGCTAGTTTCACATTATTCACAGGGAAGAGATTAGAATTCTTATCTCTAACCATAGAGAAGGTCCTACATGATGTTGTTTCTACTTGTCTCTCTGCCATCATCTTACACCGAGGTCCCACCAGGTTTCTTGTAGATGCTTCAAGGAACTGTGCTCCCTCTAGCACCTTGCATTTTAAAATATGGCTCTGTTAGCTTCCCTTTAGTTTTGCCTGGATAATTCCTAGACATCACTTAAGTCTCAGTTCATATGTCACTTATTCACTGCAGTGTTCCTTGAACAATCTACATCTCCTATAACTAACAGCTATTTAATGATGCTTACCATGTTTTATATCCATACAGTATAGCTCCAGCCATGTTTTTAATTAAACATTCATTGGTCTTCACTTCCCCACTAGACTTGAAGATCAATGAGGAAAAATATGGTGATTTTTGTTCAGTACCATATTCTCAATGATCAGCATCAAAGTGTGTGATCCATAACTATTTTTTAATTCAGTTAATAATGAAACATTACAGTTAAGAACTTAAAAAAAATCTTCTTCTAGGGGAAGCCGGGGTAGCTCAGTGGGTTAAGCGCTCACTTTGCAGCGCTGGGGACCGGGGGTCGAGTCCCGGCTCCAGCCTGTGCGGAACCATATGCTGAACTGGGAGCTCCCCCAGTTCAGTTCTCTCTCTGTCTCTGTCTCTGTATCTCTCTCTCTCTGTCAAAAATAAATAAATATATTTAAAAAAATAGTTCCTCTGCTGAAATAATAATTAAAAAAAAAATCTTCTTGATCCTTAATTATATCATGACTTATATTATATCTTGATGATTATAACTTGATCCTTAATTATATCTTGATCCTTAATTATATTCACCTCGTAATTTTTAGGATGTTGTATTCATTTCATACACTTTTATCCTTATAGGTTATGAACTTCTTAGAATTTTTTGAAGCAATTGCAGCTTTGTTTGGTCCAATTGGCTGTGCATATTGCATGTATTATATAAGTAACACATGTGCAGACATGTTTGTGTTTTCAGTTCCTGTGCTCTTATTTAGAGTTTTCTAATTTTATTTTTGTTCGAGCTAGAAAATAAGCATAAGAAGAGTTTCTTTTTTTTCTTAGTATGTTTATCGTAATTTTCGTTTTAACTTACATAGCCAGGGGATAATTTTTTAGAACTGCTTTTTTATTTTTAAAGATTTATTTTATTGTTTTGACAGAGGGAGACAGAGGGAATGGGGAGGACCCAAAGCAGTCTCCATATTTGCATGTCATCAGTTTTCGACATGGTTTTGTTCCACACAGGTGGATGGGGCAGGAAACAGGCTGGGCGGGAAACAGGCTGGGGGCCTCTCAGATGGGAGGCACGCCCCCTTGAGCTGGGGGCCAAACCAGGGGCCTCTCACATGGGAAGCTTGCCCCTGGGAAAACCAAACTGGGGGCACACCCCAGTTCAGCACATGGGTCCACACGGGCTGGGACCAAGATTCCATCCTTGGACCCCTGGGGCTGCAAAGCAAGCGCTCAACCCACTGATCCATCCCGGTTTTACCCAGGGGATAATTTTTAAAAGGAATTTTTAAAGGTAAATTGAGTATTTGGCCAGTTGTAGAACTATGTAGTTATTAGTATACACTAAGAAGAAAATGGGCATAAAATGTGATATTTTTAGTATAAGAGATACTGAGAACTGATTCTATGCAAGGAACACAACTCTTAGACTTTGTTTGTATGCTTGCCACAGAAGAGTCATAGTGTCGTATATTCTGTTTTATAAAATAATAATTAAAAATTATTTTAAAAAGTAAAAATAAATAAACAAATAAGTAGTAGCAGTGGATCATTGTTGGAAGTGCATAGTAGAATCAGACAGGTCTGGGTTCAAAGCTTGGATCAGCTAATTACTGATGATGCAGTTATGAAAAAGGTATTTTTTTCCCTACCTTTGTTTTCTCATCTATTAAATTAGAAATGTAATATCTACCTTGGATGTCATCATTATGAATTATGATCAAATGTTATAATTTATGTAAATTATCTAATAGTGACTAGCACATAACAGTTGTTCAAAATGTGGCATTTTTCATTTAACTACCAAGAAAATGATTGTTATTGGCATTCTTTTTAAGATTTTTTAAAATTGTTTGATAGAATGTAAGAGAATGAGAGAGAGAGAAAGGAGGAGGGCCTAGAGCAGTCTCTGTAGTTGTACATCATTAATTGTGGCATAGTTTCATTCCACACAGATGGATGTGGGGCCTCACAGGCTGGGAACCGAACTGGGGGCTTCCCACATGGGAAGCAAGAACCTTTGCTCCCATCTCAGCGTTTACCAGTTGCACCACTGTTCAGCATAAGGGTTTTGCATGGGCCAGGGCTGTGATTTGATCCCTAGTCTTTGCAGTTGCAAGGCAAGCACTCAATCTGCTGAGTTATCCCGGCGTTCCTGTTATTGGCATTTTAAGACAGTTGATAAGTAATGAGATCTCTGGTTATGAAATAAGATAGGGTGTTCCTATGCACAAAGCAAACTGTCATGATGTGAGGATGATGTTTACGACATCCACCTCTCAGGCTTTATTCCAACTTCTAAGCTCAGCAGTAGCCATGTTTATATTCACTTAAATAAATGTACATTCTCAATTGTGCCGAATGGGTTATTTACTGAAAAAAATCTAGTCCCCCAAGTCATTGGCTATCTTTCTTCAAGTGTGTTAACTTCTCTTTCTTCTTTAGTTAAATTCAGTTTAACTTGCCTATCCTCCAAGCCATTTCAATTGAATGATGGGAAATTACTCTAGCTATAACTTGTATTATAAACTTAGACGTAACCATTGTCCTAATACACAGCATACCTCTGAGTTTACTGCAAAAGTCTTAACAGAAATTCGCAGTTATTCCCTCTACTTTTCCCTTCCTTTTTCATATCCTGAAGTTTAACATCTCCAGATAATTTGCTGAATTCATTTGCTGAGAGATTAACAGTCACCTCTTGACTGTGACATTCAGTTACAATCTCCTTCCCTTTGATGTCTCCACAGTTTATGACACAGGTGACCAATAACTCTGCTTGAGATAGTCTAATCCATTGGACCCCACTGTACCAAAATACCCAGAGCTCAGCCTTCTCAGGATTATTCCTTCCCAGTATTCTTTGCTAATTTAATTTTACTCTTTCTGTTAGTGACTGTCACCAAGGTAGAGTCCTTGACTTTTCTCTTAAATTTCTCCACTTACTTTCATGGCTTCAATGACTGTGTTTCCGAAAGGTTCTTCAGTAACCTGACCTTGCTTTAGAGTTCCAGAGTTCTTATCAAATATTTTTACTAGTATATCACACCATTTTGTTACATTCAAATTTCAAAGCTGTGTTTATTAATTTACTACAACTTGACTCCCACGTTCCTATAAACAGTGGCCCCATTTTCACATAAGTAGATAATGAAGCACATGTTCAATATTGATTTTCCCACTTTCTATTGGTTCTCAAGTTCAGATTTTTTTTCCCCCTTCACAATGCCTTCTGGATTTTCTGCCTTAGCCTGTCAGAGTTTTACATTAGACTCCTGACACTGTTATCTACACTGTACTGCTGGGCATCCTGCATCCTGCTGCTGGAGAAAGCCCCCTAAGCCCATATGTGATTACCATGTTCCTTCCTATAGAATGTCCAGTAGCTGCAAACTGATAAATTCAGTTTCCTGGGCATACGTTTAAACTCCCTTCAGTAGAGCCACCTTATTATTCTGTCAGAATTGTTTTATTCTTGTGCTTCTAAGGATACCACTTGCTTTCTTACTTTTATTTACATATATTAATAATAACACCTCTCTTTCTCTCTCTCTTTTCTCTCTCTTTCCTTGATTATAACAAGTGTTCTCTCATCTGAATCATAGTGGCTCTGGCTGATGTCAGTGTTTCTCAAACATGAGCAATATACATAACTATTTACAGGGGGAAAAGAAAAAATAAATTCCACTTCTTTGAGTTAAAAATAGCAACAAACCTTTTGAGTGTTGATGTGATCAGAGAAGGGGACAGTTTACCACAACAACATGGTGTATATTCTTTAGTTGGAGGTAACCGTATCATTTTGCATATAAGCTTTTAAACATAACCTCTGAAGTTTTATTTAACTTGTATTTATATGAGATATTGCTCCCATGTTTTTCCAATTTGATTGTAAGCTCTCTGAGTGCAGAGACCTTCTTACCATACTTTTATGTGCAAATAGGCAGTAGGAATTTGTTTCTATTTTCATTGCTGCCTGTTTGTTCATGTAACAAAATGATGATGCTTGTATGGCTTGATATGACTACAAATGGTTAAATTGAATAAACAGTGTTTGCTAATGGAAATTATGATTCAAAAAACACATACCTCGAATTCCAGCCACTGCCACCAGGTGGGGTATATGTTACCTTTTGGTATACACCAAATCATTGAAACTGGTTCAGGAATTTGACGGCAATTAATTGATAGCAGACAACTCTGGGATAATCTGTTGTGTCTTTTAAAAGTAATTTTTTAATTAGGCTTTTAGCAGATATACAGAGCTACACAGGGATACTAAGAAGGATATTTAAATATTATTTGATATAATTTTAAAGCATAACTATTGAGCCAGAAGTTTTTACTCTATACTGTTCTGTACAAAATGAAGTCTTGATTACCACTTTTTGTACATTCTCTCTCCTATCTCGCTTTATCTTATTTTCTTTCACTTCAAGCATTATATTCTTAAACATCTGCTGAAAACCCTTTCCTGAGAAACAAATGTGTCTTGCTCCCAGCTGTCTGACACTTTCCTAGGTAACACTAGGTTGCTTTGTGTGGCCTTACTTAACACTTTTGTCTCCAGCCCCAGTTTCAAAACCTGTTATTAGCCTCCTCAAGGAAGGCTTGGTCTCTCTTGCTCTATGCCCAACTGCTCCAGGGACCTGATCCCTTTTGGTGTTTTCTCTCCAGCTTCATTTCCTTCTCCACACTTTTTAACTTAAAGGAGTTCCACGAGCAAAATGTGAGATTATTTGTTCTGTTACAAGATCCACTCTTTCTAATCAAACTGTCCCATTGTGCTTTTTTTGGACTCACAATTCATAAGATATCGGTAAGCTTTTTACATAAAATGCAGTTGTGTGGTTGCCCTTGAGAGTGCTGTGGATATAGCATCTGTCCAAGAAACTTCTCCACCTGAAATTATGACAGCTTTTGTATAAGGAACTTACCTCCTATAGATACTGAAATATAACAAAAAAGAAAAAAGGGCAAGTCAGTTAAGAAAAGAGATTGTATAAGAATTCGAAATTTATTTCATGTTTTATGACTCTTACAGGTTACGTGGAAGTGCTGGTGATACCTCCTGGTGCAAGAAGAATCAAAGTTGTGGAGGAAAAGCCAGCACATAGCTATTTAGGTAACTCGTGTTACAGATACAGAGCCAATCCAAGTACGAACCCAGCTCCCTATCCGGAGAGTTCTGTAGTGACTGGGATGTCAACCTGTTTCTAGTTACAGGTTTGAATTTCCCAGGAAGCACCTCTTGTCATATCAAGTTGAAATGTCCTTTTCTCCCAGGGACTTCCCAGGAGCAAAAGCAATCTGGCTGTCTAATGTGTTTTAGGGGGTGTAAATTGCTTCCACATGTTAGTACATATTAATAAAAAGCACTCATTGGAGGATTGGGGTATGTTTTATTTCATATATATGCACTTATATAAAATATATTTTGTAAATATATTTATATCATATATGAGGATTGTCCAGAAAAAAATCCTGCCATTGTCAATGTAATGAGAATGGTTATATGGCTGAATACTTTCTGGACAGCTCTCATATATACATATTTATATTTATTGCACATGTAAATGCATGTACATAGGTGTGTGTATATAAAATACCATATTTTGGGGTCTATAAGATGCCCCAATGTATAAGACAACCCCTACTTTTCTAACCCAATATTAAGAAATCAATACATGGGTTACTCCTGTGTATAAGACGACCCCAATTTTTGGTTCAACAATTTTAAACAAAAGTATCCTTTTATACATGGAAAAACACAGTAATCACTTTTGGAATTAAGAAAACTTGTGGGGTTCTTAAAAAAATTGTACATACTAAAAGGACTTAATTTTTTAATGGGAAACAATGCTCTTTCTTGCATGGAAAGAATTGTATCAGCTATTATAATAATGCCAATTAATGATTTTTAAATATGTGAAAGAAAATACCAAGTTGTCAAAATACATAGTGCTTTGTATATTAAACTTTTAAATGAATTAAGTAATGTGAAATGATCCTTTATAGTCACAGATAGAGGGATCTAATGTAATTGGGTCTGACAGAAGATTTAATAATCTCCCAGAATTTAAACACTGTATTTATAATACCTTTAGAGAAAGGCTTTATGTCTTGTCTTTCCTCCCTTCCTTCCTTCCTTCCTTCCTTACTTACTTCCTTTCTTTCTTTCTTTTTCTTTCTCTTGTTAAATTTATTGGGGTGACATTGGTTAGCAAAAATTACAAAGGTTCTAAGTGTACAATTTTATAGTACTTCATCTGTGTGTTACAATATGTGTTCACTATGCAGAGTCAGCTTGCTTTCCATCACCATATATGTAGCTCCCCCTCCCTCTTCTCCCACTCCCCTCCCCCCTTACCCTCAGGTAACCACTGAACTAGTGACTATGTCCATGAGGTTTTGTTTCTTTGTTGCCTTTAGTTTTATATTGCACATATGAGTGAAGTCATATGGTTCTTAGCATGATGAACCCAAGTTCCATCCATGTTGTTGCAAATGGCAGAATTTCATCTTTTCTTATCTCTGAGTAATATTCTATTATATATATGCACCACAGTTTTTTTTATCCAGTTATGTATCGAAGGGCATTTGGTTGTTTATATGACTTGGCCACTGTGAATAGTGCTGCACACAAAAAAATATCCTCATTATTCTTTCTCAAATAAGAAATAATGTCCCAATAGAAAAACACTGTGTACGTGGTAAAAAACAAACAAACAAACAAAACCAATATTATATGATTGTTTTTACTCTACAGTATTGAAAATAGTATATACTAGGATTGGATTATTTTTCTCATTAGGGTTTGCTTTCTAGGAGTAGAAAAATTTGAGGGAAGGGGACAGTAAAGACATCCTTTGTCATGTGGCACACTCATTAATTTGTCACTACTAATATTTCAAGTTTGTCTATTTTCACCTACTATGGTTTTTAAATGCATTTTAGTGCAAGTAAATCATTCCAGATGTTCAAATTCAGATTAAAGTTCTAAGACCCAGTTTTTGGAGATACTGTGCAAACTCTAGACAAGTTCAGTACCTTTGTTCACTAGCAGACATTTGACTATTAGCCATTGGGGAAAATGGTTTTTTCCAAGCTGGAAAGGAATATAGATATCTCAATGGAGTTTTCTCAAATTCTTCAAAATTCTTCATTGTACTATGATTTGTACTATCCTGAAAAATGTGGCCAAATAAAACAAGGCAGTTGTACAAATAGGAAGTCTCCATGCTCTCTAATTCCTTACTTTCCAGGCTTTTCAACCAATCCTTGCTTCTGTCTCTAATTTACAATAACTGCCTTTGGCAAGGTCAGCAAATGCCTTCCATATTGACAATTCAATGGTCACATGCTATTTGACTTGTAAACAGCATTCAAAATTGTTGACCTTTCCTGAGTTCAGTAAATACTTTCTTCTTTGGCTCCTAAGACCTGAGGTCCCCTACCTCATTGGATGCCCATTACTGCTCACTTTTGTAGGGTTCTCAACCTCTATATGGTTTCCACATGTTCTTATACTGTTGGCTTAAGCTGGTCCCTGCTGTCCTCTCTGCTATACTATTTGCCTAGGGCAGGGGTTCCCAACCTTTTTATACTCTAGGGCCCATTCTAAAATATCGGTAGGGCGGCAGGCACCAGCTATTTCTAAGGATATGTATTATTGAACAAGAATAAAAAATAATACACAAAAATAATTTTAAAATAATAAATATATTGTACAAATTATATGCACACAAAGAAACATATATACAAAACGTAATACAAAGTAAATAAAAAACACACGTATAATAAAATCATTTAAAAAAAATAAAAGAAAACAAAAAAAACAATCTGTCAGTGTGATCTTTGGCATTGCATTTCATTGGCCAGTGCCTCGTACTTAGGAGAGTATGATGACAACCCTGTTAGCAAACAATTATTAAGATGCTCATCGGTAAGTCGAGATCTATATCGTGATTTTATTAATTTTATGTTTGAAAACCAAGATTCACATAAATACGTTGACCTGAAAAACGATTTGATTTTATATGCCGCTTTTTTTTTAAATGGGAACCTTTCTTTGTTGACTATGTTCCATAAGTCCTCTGATATTAAGGATTTTAGCAAAATATTGTTCTTAAGGTTCAAAATTTCTAACTCTAGTTCTTCTGCTTTCCCCTGAACAAGGTCTGCAATACATGCGGCTAGTTCTATTACATTTATTTGGCAAGTAAAAGGATTGATACAGAAGGAGACAATTGGCTCGATATTTGTAAACTACAGAAATCTCTCTTCAAACTGTTTTTGAAGCACTTGCAGGGCCTCAATAAATAATGACACGTTGAATTCATTGTTACCTAGCATTTTCCTCATATATGGGAAGTGCACGAGAGACTTTGATATGCAGATGTGATATCAACAAAGTCAATTTTGCTTTCAATGCGTTTACAGAGCTTATCATTTCAGCTCTATTTTTGTCTTTTCCCTGCAACTCCAAGTTGAAAGAATCTAATTTTTCCACGGTGTCAGCAAGAAAACCCAAATCCACCAGCCAGCAAGAGTCTGTTAGTTCATCATAATTTTCATTTTTATCATGTATAAATGTTTTTATTTCTTCAATTAAGTTCACAAATCTTGTAAGAACTTTACCTTTACTGAGCCAACGTACTTCAGTATGCAGGATGAGATCGTGTTCTT
>PVKE010032114.1:0-18661 GCA_004027555.1 Craseonycteris thonglongyai
GGAAAAAATACGCACTGCCTGCTGGAGGGACATTAGGTTCTATATACATCTATTAATCAAGTTTGTTGATTGTATCATTCTATTCTTTGTCTTATTTTTGCTTATTAGAGCCATCTAATTTTTTTTTTTTAAAGATTTATTTATTGTTTTTGACAGAGAGATAGACAGAGACAGAGAGAAGGGGGAGGGCCCAGAACAGTTTCCATAGTAGTACATTATCGGTTTTTCCATATAGTTTCATTCCACAGGTGGGCTTGGGGCTGCACAGGGAAGGAAGTGGACCGGGGTCTCGCGCCGGTGAGAACTGAACTGGGGGCACTCCCCAGTTCAGCATATGGATCAGCACGGCCGGGGCTTGGATTCGATCCTCAGTCCCCAGGGCTGCAAAGTGAGCGCCTAACGCACTGAGCCATCCCGGCTTCCCAAGCCATCTAATTTTTGAAAGAGGGTTTTTGAAATTTCCCACAATGACATGTGCATATACATAATGTGTCCATACATGTGTATATGTGTCTATATGTACATAATACATGTATATATAGCTACAGTGCTATTGTCTGATAAATATGGAGACTGTACAGTGTAATGGCTGAGAGTGCAAAGTCCAGCACTGAGACCGCCTGTGTTTGAATTGTGTCTGTTCTGCTTCCTGAGCTACTGAATAGCACTGGTCAGTGACAAGCCCCTGAGGAAACTCTCCAAGTTGCCTGACAATGAGCAACTGGAAGTGGGACTTCCCTTCGTATGAGGCGCTGTGCCCAAACCCAACTTCCCACTGAGACAGAAGCTCCCACTTCCGCAGTGAGAGGGGTGGTGCATACATCCAATTTCACACAAAGTTCCAAGGTGCTAGCAGCCGAATTTCTAGACAGCTCCCTAAATGCCGGGCACCAAAGCTCAGAGAGCTGGGCACCCAGGCAGCTTGCTGCCCACTGGCCAAGTGCTCTTACACTTGCCACATAAAAGGCACATTAACCATTTGCCTAATATAGGGTGCAACTACTTTTTAAAAAAACAATATATTGTTTGCCTTTTGATTAAGCTTTGCGCAAAGTTTGGACAGAAGTGCTCTTGAGCTCATGTTCGTTGACAAAGAGCAGAGTGCAGCTGTTTCATAGTACGCTGTTTGGGGTAGAAGCATGTGCTCTGATAGGCAGCTGAGCTTGAAGCCTCTTGTGGAAACAGAAAAGCCTTATTAAGACACAGAAGAGATGGCAGGGCGCCCATCTACAGTGAGTCTAGGTGACAGGTACCCAGAGGCAGATTCAAGGCTTTCCTCGGGAAGTTCTGGTGGTGACGGGTAATCAAGGCACAGCTCTGCCCTGGGAGTACAAGTGCAAGAACACGCAGCGGGGAAAGTCTCAGCAGGGCTACCACATGCACTCCAGCGATAAGGAGAACACCCGACACTGTTATGCACAAACAGAAGCTTCTATATGCAGACTAGTAAAGAAGACTAGTGAACTCAACTTTTTTCCCCACCCCAAAGGGTCAGTGTAATTTCTCTTGCTTTAAATAGGGAGTGTCCAACGTTTTGATTTTCCTGGGCAGCACTGGAAGAAGAATTGTCTTGGGCCACACATAAAACACACTAACATTAACGACAGCTGATGAACTAAAAACAAAACAAAACAAAAAACACACACACACGAGTCTCATAATGTTTTAAGAAAATTTACAAACTTGTGTTGAGCTGCATTCAAGGCTGTCCTGCGCCCCATGCAGGCTGTGGGTTGGACAAGCTTGTTTTAAATGTATAAGTAAAAACAACAGTTTTGTAGTGACCTATATGTGTCAGGCATTGAATTAAGTGCTTTACCTATACCAACTAATCTGCGTCTTATAATGCCCTTTAAAGTAGGTACTGACGTTGCCCTCCTCTCCCCCACCCTGCCTTTTTGGCCAAGGAGACTGAGAGGTTAAGTAGTCTGCCCAATAGCTGAAATACCTGTACAACTATAAGTAGTTGAGCTGTAATTTGATTCCAGAAAAGCTGGCTTCACTGTCCATACTTTTAAACATGATTTTTCCACTTAGTTACAGAGTTCATTTACAAACCACCACAAAAAACACTTAGTATTTGTGTAGACACATACAGGCTGTTTGTATTATATTGTTATTTGTTTGTTACTGTTTATTTTGAAGATACCACATTTACCTCTAATTCTGAAGAATTAAAATCATAAACAATATTCCAGCCCAATACTCCATATGTTTTTCTTTCATTGACCAGAGCATTGAAAAAACATAAGCTGAACAGAAGTTTTTTCCACCACGGTCCACAGTTAGGTTTTTCAAGTATTTCTTCTGTTACTTCTCCATGACCACTGTATCCAAACGACTGAAGTAGATGACCTTTCAGTCCCTGGGGATTCTCCACTGCAATCTTTAAAACAGACAAGAATAAACACAACAGGCGAGGACAGATATAGGCACTGGGATTAGAGGGGACTCTCTTTGGTGTGGCACTGGTAAAAAGAACTAGCTAAGAATGTAACTGTTTTCATGATTCAGTGGCAAATCAAAAATCTTGTGTCATTCTTTTCCCATTTGAAAATGTCTGTCAAAGGATTGTACCACATTTCCTATTGCTCCAATTCATAACTGAAAATGGAAAGTATAACTGCCATTAAGAGCCCTCTTGTTTGCTCTAAGTACAGAGTTCTATTAGGGTGACCAGATTTTAACATTGGTAAAGCAGGACACCATTGACTGGGGGGTAGAGGGTTCTTGATTAAAAATTTGGTCTATCTCCCGCTGTTCCCTAGCTTGTCGTGCATTCTTTCCAAAAATCGGGACTTTTATAAAACGCCGAGGGACACGGGACAAATTGTTAAAAATTGGGACTGTCCCGCCAAAAGCGGGACGTCTGGTCACCTAATATCTAGAAACACAGCACGTTGGGAAATTTGACAATGAAGCGTTCACTGTAGTCTAAAAACTCTCAGTGGCAGGTAAGTGGCTGTAACAGAATCAGGGCTGCATGCCCTGAGCAAGACAGTCGAGATAGGGATGCAACCCAGGAAACAGAACTAAAGGAGTCAACAAAGTATCGAGTCATCATTGACATTAAAGAAAAACAATTAATTTGGTGTGTTTCTAAATTGTTTTTGCCTGCATTAAAAATCCCTTTGGTTGACTTCTTTTTTTAAAGATTTATTTTATTGATTTTTGACAGAGAGAGACAGAGAAAGACAGAGAAAAGGGGGAGGGCCCAGAGCAGTCTCCATAGTTGACATTAGTTTTCCATATAGTTTCACTCCACAGGCAGGCACAGGGCTGTGCAGGGCAGGAACTGGGCCGGGAGCCTCCCACATAGGTCCCGGCAAGAACTGAACTGGGGGCACACCCCAGTTCAGCATGTGAGTCCGCATGGGCCGGGGCCGGGATTCGATCCTCGGTCCTCGGGGCTTCAAAGCGAGCGCTTTACCTGCTGAGCCATCCCAGCCTTCCCTGACTTAATTATAACTGAAGTGAGTGGGGAAGGAAGGCAATATGGAGAGAGAATTAACTGGACTTCTTTGAGAGTGTGGCTGTTAACGCTGAAACTGAGGGTCTGACATGTTCCCACACTTGCACTCTACATGCATGCATGCTGTATATGCATATGTGTGTCTATACATATATAAAATTATGTGGGTATGTTCCTTATGACATGTGTAAATGTGTGTGAATAGGTATTTATACAAGGGCTGTTAGGAAAGTATCCAGCCACATAACATGAAAAACAGGCATTTGTGGCTGGATTTTTTCCAGATAGACTTCGAATATAATATGTGTTATGTGTATGTACATAAACATGAGATTTATGGATCAGGGGTCAGACTGATTACTTATTTATAGAGCAGATCCTGTTCCCACAGAGTGACAAAGTGGGAGCCAGATGGACCCTGTGTGTATATTATGTGGTTTGTACCACAGGAGAGGGACTCAATTGATGAAATTTGGAGTTTTGTGGAATGGCTAGCATAGCAGCCCGCCCACCCGTTCACCTGCTTTCTGCCTGATCCTTTCCAGAGAATTAACAATGAACTGTGAAATAGTTAGAGGGAGTAGAGATAGAACAAAGCTAGAGAAGCAAAGGGCAAGAAAAGGACACAAAATCTATATTCTGGTTTATAATAGTTAAAAGCCTAAGCCTTTGTTTGAGAAAATGAACATCAAAACGGTGAATCATTTGAAAGGAGAGAATTTATATATTATTTTAGCATCCTTCCTGGTCCACAAACAGGCCTGAGCACAGAGCAGAAATTTAGCATACTAGAATTAACAATGCAAGATAGTTTACATATAAACAGTGTTCCCCAGTCAACATTAAAATCTGCTATAGTTTGTCCTTACTTTTAAACTCTTTTGAAGAAGCAGAACTGGAAAAGAACTGTTTGATTTTAAGCTTAACCATAGCCTAAATTCAGGGTCTATTTTCACATCTGGACTATTAAATCTGTAAAGTAAAAAAAGAAAGAAATTACATATTGATGTGAAAATTTTAAGCCAAACCAATAAGTTCTAAGAATCATAGTATTTCAAAAATTTAAATGTCCTTAGATATCATCTTAATAATCAAAGATATTGTTACTACCCTAAGAATTTTCATGTTGCTCAAGAATTCATACAAGACCCCTTAAGCCTCATTTTTAAAAGGTAGTTTTTCCTTGTCTAGTACAAAAGTGATGTATACTCATTACAAGAAAACCTGAAAGAAATTACAAATTGAGAACAAAATGAAGTTTCATTGGTCAAATTTTGGACAGGTGAACAACAAAATAAATGATAGAAAGATTATAATCCATTGAATAAAATAGGAATCCATGTGTCCATACTGATATAAATAAACAAATCAATGGGGGAGAAGGACAATCTCTTCCTTAGAGGACATCACGTAATGAATTTAGAAGGAATTGTAGAATTAGAAAGTCAACATTGGCAAATAACACAGTAATAATTCAGTAGCAAAATGATCAGTAGGTGTAAGAAGTAGTGGGTGAAATTTTAAGCTGTATTAGTATGTATAGTCTGAAAGGCCCAACAGGTGGCAAATATCACTTTAACCAAAGATCGAAGTTAATATCACCAGTAATGGGACCTCAATTTGACCTCATGTGCGTCCTGATATGATGTACCATGAAGGCTACAACTTCTGTGGTATCCTGCAACACTGCATAACCTTAATCTAACCATGAGAAAGAAAACAACAGACAAACCCAAAGTGACGGACATTTTACAAAACAACTGGCTTGTCTTTTTAGAAATGTCAAAGTTATGAAAGACAAAGACGGAGTAACTGTTCTAGATTAAAGGAGATGTAAGAGACGTGACAACTGAATGCAATAAGAAATCCTGAATTGGGACCTGGACTAGATGTCTTTTCTTGCAAATAAAAGACATCCCTGGGACAATAAATTAGATATGATGGGTGATAATCAATAAACACTGGAGTATTTAGGAGCCAGGTGGCATTATGTCTGCAATTTAGTTTCAAATTAGGAAAGAACGCACATGAAAAAATGGTAGGGCAAATGCTAACAATTGGAAAATAGAGGCTGGTCCAGGGGAGTTTTTGTACTATTCTTGTAATTTTTCTAAAATTATTTTTTTTAATTTACAAAACAAATCAAAGCAACAAAAGCAAAAACAAAACACCACACACCAAACACAAAATTAGAAAAACAAAAATAATCTGAAACACCACTAAGTATAACTATAATTTTCTCCTTTCTATCCCTCTCTCTCAACCTCTCATTTTTGAATAAAAATAATACCGTAATTGTTTGTAGCTTATTTTTTTTCTTAGCACTATATTGTAAACTTATTTAATTCCTACATTTAAGAAAATATTTCTTTTTACATTTTTCTCTCCCACTGTAGGCTATGTGGATGATAGTCTTAAATATTTAAAGACTTGATTTGATAAAGAAGTATGAATTTCTTTTAATTATACTCTGATTGCATAGAATTCTTTTTACATATTGTTAGTTACTTGTATTAAGCCTTTGAGTCCCCTCTGGATGACCCAACACATTATTTTTCATTGTTTAAGCACAATATATGTTGCCATTTTCTGTTTTACTCTACATTTTGATACTTAAGCTGAGTTCCTTACAAATAAGTGTAAGACTTACGATTCTACAATGGTGCAGAGCCTTGGCATGAATGAAGCGGCACAATGGCAGTTCTGGAGGAAGACCCATTGTTCCTTCTTGGTTAGGGCCTTAAGGATGAGGTCTTCTGCCTTAGCTGTCCAGCCACGGCCCAAAGAAATCATGGTCACGTGACGTGTTGTTCCTTTTAACTCTTGGGCAAATTTCAGGAGAGTGTTGGTGAGATCAATTCCTGTATAACAATGTGGAGAGGTACATACTATTGTAAATTCATTTAATTTCCTCTTAAGAAATACAATGTGGCATTTATTGAGTGGTGGTGGGAGAAGGCAGAGACATAGTGGAAAAACTACAGTATTTGAAATTAGTACCTAAAATTTACATTTTGACTCTGCTACTTACTAACTGGGTAACCTAGGTTTTCTAGTATATGGGGACGATAATGTCTGCCTACAGCAGCAACAGATAATATCTATTCCAATATCACTGTCTCTTCCTCCTCTGTAGCTGAATCCCACTGATACTTGAGATGGCTGTGTTCCCAGGTAAAATACTTTATTTCTAGCCTCTCTTGTAGCTCAGTATGAGCATCTAAAATAAATTTTCTGAACAGGCTTTGAAGCAGTGTTTGTTAAATAGTGGTGTAATTGTTCTTTTGCTCCATTCTGTTGTTTAGAACATGAATGTTATGGCTTAGAGCCATTTTGGGCTAAATCTTCAAGAAAGGCACAGTACCTACTATGAGTGTGTTAGGCATACAGCCAGTTGCTTTATATAGAAAAAATTTCAGATGACAAAGCCTTCACATGGAGGCATTTTGAACAAGATTTTTGTCCAACAGAATAAAAATTTGAAAATACTGAATTCAAAAGACATATTTGATATGCAGATGATGAAGAACAGGAGATAAATGAAGAAATTATTTTGTTTAGGGTCTGTAGATCAAAGACAAAAAAAAAAGAAAGAAAAGCGATTTGGAGTACTGAGGCATGTAAGGGGTGGATCAGCAGGACCATTTCTGATAGTTTATTTTATAATATATATATATATACGTCGATGTTAATTAAAATAGTTAATAAATGTAAGGGATATCCCAACTTTTCAATCAATAGTATGTATTTGGGAGCCATTTTCTGTACAGAAGACTAGCATTGATAAATTTTTCCATATTTGTCAATCTGGGAAATCTTATTCCTTGTTATTTTACATTTTTAGAAAGACACATTCTTAATATACTTTAAAATTTCAATCTCTTTCCCAAATATTTAAATAAGAATGGGGAAGACGCTACTTTTCCTATCATCATCTTACCGTGGGAGTCAATAAGTACCAGTGGAGTTCTGGCATTGGATTCTTTATACGATTCTTTCAAATTAGTTCCACTTTCGTGAATATATTCACTTCCTATTTTTTTAGTTATAAATTTTCTCACTGAATTCGTTAAACATTCCGGTCTAAGAATTTTTATCTAAAAGAGAAAACATGGAAGATAAGGTAACTTTAAAAACCATCCAAAGGAATATTCCCTATGACAAAAACAAAACTAAACTAAGATGTATTCATTACTCAGGTTGTCAGTTGGAGTTTTATAGTGTTTCTGGGCAAGTTGAATGGGAGAGAGTCTATGTGTGGTGGGGAAATTGTCATTACTGTTCTCGACCTTCAGAACTCGGATATTTACATTCAAAGCAAGATCTCAGTCAGAGTGTGAAAGAGATAGAGGCTCAAGAGAGCCCTTGTATCTAGGAAGGGCCACATGTAGAGAGGAGGTATCGATCTATCTACAGGGACCAGGTAGAGAACATAAATTACAGAATCGGGTTGGATAGAAAAAAAATAGTTTTCTTGTATAAGAAAAACAAAGGTGCAGATATGATGCTAGGTGGTAACTAACATTCACCTTCAGTGTCAGGAAGTTATAGGGAGTAGGAAAGACTATGGAGCATGGGTCCAAAGGGGGTAGACACAACTCAGCTCCAGCTACTGCTATGGAGGACTGTATGGCCTGACCTTCTAATTTTTGGACAGAAACTGGAAATTTGGACTTTTATGTACAATCTCTCAACTTGCAAAGTTTGCTCCCCGCAAACAAACCCAAACAAACAAAAAACTTGTATACTAATGTTTATAGCAACATTATTCATGATAGCTAAAAGGTAGAAGCAACCCAAGTGTCCATGAACAGATGAATGAATGAACAAAAATATGGTATATACATATTATTCAGCTTTGAAAAAGAAGAAAATTCTGAGATATAATACAACATGGATGAAGTTTGAAACCATTATTATAAGTAAAACAAGCCAAACACAAAAGATAAATATTGTGGGATTCCACTTTTTGAGGTGCCCAAAACAGGTAAATTCATAGAGACAGAAAGTAGAATGGTGGTTGCCAGGGTCTAGTGGGAGGAAGGAATGGGGACATATTGTTTGATAGGTATAGAATTTCTGTTTAGGATATGGAAAAATTCTGGAAATAGATAGTGGTGATGGTTGTATGAAATTGTGAATTACTTCATGCCACTTAAGTAGAATTAAAAGGGATTATTAGAGAGATTAAATGAAATAATGTATGTATATTTTGCCAAAAAAAAAAAAAAAAGGAAACAACTTACTTTAAGATATATGTGTGCACAGAATTTTAAAAATACTGTATATTTTAGTTATCTTTACTTGAAGGCTGTGAAATTTTGTAAGAAAGATCTCCTTAAATTCAAAGTCTATTTGTTTAGTGATAAATTGCTCTTGAAATGTTGAAAAAAAACAATCCAACTGCAGGCCAAATAAAACATGTCTATAAGCCAGATGCATTTTTTTTTTTTGGTAATTTTTATCTAGAGTAAAATTTAAAGTGTTGCAAAAATAAAATTTAAGGAAGACATCAAAAGAAATATCATTGCTGGCATTTGCAGGAGGTTAGGTCAAGAGGGTAATGAGACGAGGGAGTTTTCCCTTCATTAACTAGAGGGTAAATGTGAAAATAAAAAGGTTTTTCAAGGTAATAAGGATGAATTTAGGATGATCTCCTTTGGTAAAGTATAATATGGGGTTACTGCCAAGAGCACAGAATTTAGAGTCAAACTGTCTGAATTTCAATCCTGGCTTTATCCCACCTAATCTGGAAAATAGGGAAAATAATTGTGCTACCCTTGTAGGATTATTATGAGGATTTAATAAAATAGTGCATATAAAATGCTTAGCATATGCTAAGTTTCTGATGTCTTAAGGGGCTCATAAATGACATCCATTTACATCCCTAACCCACCCCTCTCTCCACACCTGCAGCCAGATTTGAGGCAACTGAGAAACAGAGGAGTCAGGCAAAAATATCACCTTTAATAACAATAAAGATATCCTTGCTGATGAGGCTTAGGTGTGTTTGCTTTCTGACACTGAACCCTAGAACTAGACAGATTTACCTGTCACCAGCAGGCTGGGGGATGTTCCTGAGAACAGAGCAGCAGGTACACCTTTTGCAGGCCCCAGGAGGAACAGGGGAGAAAGCTCTGAACAGTGCACTCTGAGTTTATCTCTCAAATTTAATAATCTTATAAATTCTTCTGCCTCTCTAGTGAGGAGTGAATAGGGGACAGAGAAATGCCCAGAATGTTACTCTGACTGTAATCTCCATGTAAAAGAAACATTTGGATGGAGTGTAAGTGCTTTCTAACATTAACATCAGCTAAATGTTAGTTTGTAAAATTGATATTTTGCTATGAAGTTTTAGATTTGAAGAGTTTAAGTTACTGATAAAGTACTCAAAACATTGAGAGTATCAATATTTTCTCAGCACATCTTACCAAAATAAGTCTTTGAAATGGAGTGAGATTCTCCCAAGGAAAAATTATAGGACTGCATAATTCTTCATTTTGATTCAAACGTTCTGCTGGAATAATTTAGAGAAAGAAACTGAAATTAACAACCAAATACCTTGGCTCACTCAAAGATACCGCAAATGAAAATTTTTGTTATAGTGTGAAGCTTTTAAAAAAGACATGGCTAACTTCTTTTAAAGTGAGCTTTATTTCTGTAGAATCTGGGCATCACTATCCTTAATATTGCAAAAGAGATAGACATTAAGGTAAATTTAAGTTTGAACTTGGCCCTGGTGAAGTAGTGGTTAATGACTAGTGTTTTAACAAGATAGTAGGCATCTGAAGGAATAAAAATGAGAAACAAAGAGCATAGTCAACAATTTATAACCTGCTCCTGCATTTTTTTGTGTGTGATAAATATAAACTAGAAACTTAAGAAATTAAAAATATTTACTCATAATCTACTTATAAAAGATACAGGAAATGAGAATTAAATGAAATGCACTAAGATTCTCAATATTTTGAAAAATTGAATAATGACCCCTTTTACTACTAGATCACACTTTCTTGCAAGGTTGGAAGTCGTCTAGTTTTCATTTCTAACTATCTCAGATACAGTTATCATTTCTACCTACCTTACATTTCTATGGTACTTCCCCAAAGTCTAACTTTAAACTCAACCTAGATGATAGAAATAGCTTTTTTGAATATTACTAAAATAGGTTTGTTAATCTTTTTTTAAAGATTTATTATTATTATTATTATTGAGAGAGCAAGAGAAGGGCCCAGAGCAGTCTCCATAGTTGTACATCATTGGGCCCTGACAAGAACTGACTTGGGGACCTCCCTCATGGGAAGCACACCCCAGTTCAGCATATGGGTCTGCACAGGCCAGGGCCAGGATTTGATCCTTGGACCTTAGGGCCGCAAAGCGAACGCTCAACCTGCTGAGCCATCCTGGCTTCCCAGGTTTGTTAATCTTAAAAAAAAAAAAAAAGAAGTCGAGATACACGAAAATCTAGTTATACATTTATAAATTTGGGGTTATTTGAAAAATAAAAAAATCTTCACTTTATAAAATGGATCAGTAAAAGTTCCTTTAAATAAAAGATATTGACTCAAATCTTACAGTACAATAAATAATGAATCCAAAATTGATTAGTGACAAATACAACAAAATAAAATAATAATTACCCAGAGGAAAAATTCTAGGGAAGGAGAACTTCTTAATCAGAACTGGAAATCAAGATGCTATTAAAAAATAGACATATTGACTATACAAACATTTGTGTGGTACAGATACCATAACAAATCCAATAGACAACAACCAATTTTGAAAAAATACTCAAATAAAAAAATAATTAGCTTTAAAAAGGCAAAAAGTTAATCATCTTTTACACTAACGGGGTGCTTACAAATGTACAAAAAAGAGATAAATAATCCAGTAGAAAAATGGGCTAAGCACATGAATAGGCAAATCCACACGGTCAACAAACATCTGAAAAAGTACCGGTAACTAAACTTTAAACTTTTCTCACTGGCAAAAGTAAGGAAAAAATTCAATATTCCTCATGGTAAATGGTCACTCATATATTGGTAACGGAAGCATAAATTATCATGGACTTTAAAGAAAAGCAACCTGGCAGCAACTATTAACATAAAAATACTACAAGTATACCTTTGGCTCTGAAGTTCAACTTCTGGCTACCTACCCCATAGAAGTAAAAGCAAAGGAAATATGTGTTATGATTATGTTAATGCAAAAAATAATTGTATACTGTGGTGAAAATCTGGAAGCAAAATGGAAAAAATGTGGAAGGAAAACAAATGTGGCTACATCCTGAATAGGGGCGATGTGGGTGGCAGCAGCAGGGAAAAGCGAGGGGGGGAGTTCAAAGTGGAATAAACAAGGAAACGATGTGCTAAAAATAGCAAGCCATTTAAAGTTAGCTCTGTTTCCTCTGTAACTTAAAAACCATACATCTGGGGGATGCCAGGATAGCTTAGCAGGTTCAGTCTAAGGACTGAATCTGGGCCCTGGCCTGTGTAAACCCATATGCTGAGCTGCAGGATGGTATGGTGGCAAAGTTTCTTGCCTCCCATGCTGGAGGCCCCAAATTCAGTTCCTGTCCCCCACAGCCCCACATCCATCCACCTGTGTGGAATGAAACTAGGTCACAACTAATGATGTACAACTATGGAAACTGCTCTGGACCCTCCCCCTTCTCTCTTTCTCTTTCCCTCTCTCTCTCAAACAATAAAATAAAAGAACCCCACATATCTGTTACATAAAAAGTATCTATTATATATGTAGACTTGTTTAGATTCAAGGATTAATCCTTGAATGGTAGATTTCACCTCTCTGAAGTTTTGACTTCTCATCAGAGTTTCTCATCAAAATAATGATGTTCATAATAATCATTTCATAAGATTGTCATGAGGATTACACTGAAGAACACGAGCCATGTTTATAACATAGTTATGTTCCTCTCTTCAATTTTTTTGGGTAAGATATTGAACTACATTTATAAATTGGTAATCTACACACACATACATGTAATCAAGTTAATTAAAACACTGAATGCTTTCTTACTTTCTTCTGGTGATTTTTCACTTTCCTCCAATGACGTATTTTCTGACGAGAAAGCCATGCTCATCAGAACATACACAGCCTTACTATTTTTGAAAGCATTCCACTGTGATACGTTTGATAAGAGGGACTTGCATAGAAGAGAAAATGGTTCTAGTTGACTGCTGACATACTGGCACTGCTTCCACCTGGAACCTGATAACCACTGAAGATGTCGATTTCTATAGCTTTCATACAAGCCTAATGGAAAGGAAAAAACTGTCATATTGAAAGAGAGATATTCTTCACCTTTCAACTACTCATTACAAAGTACATGCTTAACACATGTTTGTTGTTAAGAAAAAGCCATTTTATGTAAAAATTAATTACAGAAAAGGTTGTATTGTGGTAAAAACATAGAATTTACCATCTTAACCATGTTTAAGTGTACATTACATTACAGTAGTAAGTATATTCATATTGTTATTAAACAGATATCCACAACTTTTTCTGCAAACCTGAAACTCTGTGCACATTAAACAACCCACCCCCTTAACCTCCTTCCTGTAGTCCCTGGTAAGATAATCACCATTTTACTTCCTGGTTTTAATGAACTTGACTTCTTTGGATACCTCATATAAGTGGAATCATACAATATTTGCCTTTTTTCTTACTGGCCTGTTTCACTTAACATAATGTCCTCAAGGTTCATCCATGCTGTAGCATGTGACAGGATTTTCTTCTATTAAGTCTGAGTAATATTCCATAGTATGTATATACTAATTTTAGAAAAACTTTCAGTTTTTCACCACTGAGTATGATGTTAGCTATATTTCATCTTTGGAGAAATATGTTTTTCAAAAATGAACTTTTATTGAGCTTCCTTCTAGTCCTAGTTTGTTGAGTGTTTTTTATCATGCATGGTGAATCTTATCAAATACTTTTTTTTTTTTGCATCATTTAAGATGGTCATGTGGTTCTGTTCTTCATTCTGTTAATGTAGTTATTACAATGATTTTCTTATGTTGAACTATCCTTTCATTCCATGAATAAATTGCACTTGGTCATTTTATAGTCAGGAATACTGATCTGTAGTTTTGTTTTCTTATAGTGTCAGTCTGTCTTTGGCATCAGGGTAATGTTATTCACCTAGAATGAACTTGGAAATGTTCACTGCTTCAATTTTTTTGAAGAGAGTTTGTATTACGTAAGTCTTTAAATGTTTGGTAGAATTCTCCAGTGTAGCTATCTGGACCAGGACTTTTCTTTTTGGGAAGATTTTTGATTACTGACTCAATCTTATTACTTGTTAAAAGTCTAATCAAATTTTCTATTCATTATTGTGTTGCTAGATTACACATTTTCATTTCTTCTTAGTTATTCAATTTGTTGGCATATGATTGTTCATAAGTAATGATATTTTTTTCATCTGTGGCATTAGTTTTATGTCTCTTCACTTCTGATTTTAACTGAGTCTTCTCTATTTTCTTAATTTAGCTAAGAGTTTGTCAATTTTGTTGAACTTGGCAAAAAGCCAATTCTTAGTTTTCTACTTTGCTAAATGTTTTCTTTATTTCTGTTCTAATCGTTATTATTTCCTTCCTTCTTCTAGCTTTGTGTTTAGTTTTTGTTAATCTAGTTCCTTGAGGTTGTTTGAGATCTTTTTTAACTTATGCATCTATAGCTATAAACTCTCTTAGTGCTGCTTTTGCCATATCCCATTGATTTTGTTACGGTGTATTTTTATTTTTACTTGTCTCAAGAGATTTTCCAGTTTCCCTTTTGATGACTTCTTTGACCCACTGGTTGTTTAAGAGTGTGTTGTTTAATTTCCATGTATTTTTAGATTTTTCTTTTTTTAAAAAATATTTTTATTTATTTTTTGACAGAGACAGAGAGAGATACAGAGACAGAGACAGAGAGAGAACTGAACTGGGGGAGCTCCCAGTTCAGCATGAGGTTCCGCACGGGCCGGGGCCGGGATTCGATCCCTGGTCCCCGGCGCTGCAAAGTGAGCGCTTAACCCACTGAGCCATCCTGGCTTCCCCTATTTTTAGATTTTTCATGTGTTATTGGTTTGTTTCATTCCATTGTGGTCAGAAGAGATACTTGTATGATTTCAGTCTTATGAATTTGTTAAGACATCTTTTGTGGGTTAACATGTGGTCTATCCTGGAGAATGTTCCATGTGCACTTGAGAAGAATGTATCCAGGAGTATTGCTGTTGTTGGGTGGAGTGTTCTGTGTATGTCAGTCAGGTTCATGTGGTCCATGGTGTTGTTCAAGTCCTCTATTTCCTTATTGATCTTGTGTCTGGTTGTTCTATCAGTTATACAAAGTAGGGTCTTGAAGTCTACTATTACTGTGTTGTTGCGATCTATTTCTCCCTTCAATTCTGTCAATGTTTGCTTTATATAATTAGCAGCTCTGAGGTTTGGTCCATAAAAATTCACAAATGTAATATCGTCTTGATAAAATGACTCTTTTTATCATTATATAATGTCCTACTTTGTCTCTTATAACAGTTTTTGACTTAAAAATCAATTTTTCCTTGTATCAGTATAGTCACTTCTACCCTCTTTTGGTTTATCATTTGCTTAGAATATCTTTCTCCATCCTTTCACTTACAACCTATGTGTATCCTTAAATCTAAAGTAAGTCTCTTGAGAGCATATAGTTGTATTCTGGTTTTTATCCATTAAGCCAATCTATGCCTTTTGATCAGAAATTTTAATCCATTTACACTAATTATTGATAAGGGTTTACTATTGCCATTTTGTTAATTGTTTTACGAATGTCTTATAACTTTTATGTCATTCCTTTTGTTTCTGCCTTTTTTTTGGTAACTATATTCATTGAATCTGTTCTCATTTCCTTTAGTGTATATTCTATAAATTTTTTGGTGTGTGGTTATTGTATTAGGGTTTTCCAGAGAGACAGAACTAAAAGCATATATTTAGATACATATAAGATGATTTACTATAGGAATTGGCTCACATTATGGAGGCTGAGTAGCATTTCAACTGAAGTTTGCCCTCACCAATGGCAGTGGCCATCATCCAATCCAGTGAGGGACTAACTAGAACAAAAACCTGAGAATGGGTAGAATTACTCTCTTCCCTTGAGCTTCATCTTCTCCTGCCCTCAGACCAGGACTTATACCATCAGCAGCTCTGGTTCTCACACCTTTAGATTCAGGCTGAATTATACCACTAGCTTTCCTGGTTCTCCAGTTTACAGGCCATGGGACTCCATAATCATGTAGATTAGGATTATAATAAGCATAGCAATTGTCATTTATTCATTCATTCAAAAATTACTGAGTACCAATTATATGCTCAATAAGTGCAGGGGATACAATGATGAATTAAGACATTGCACTTGAACTCAAGATGTTTTCAGTTTACTAAATATAGAAGCAATGACTTGGATCACCTTAAAAATCTTTTAGTATTTTTCAGGGAAACACGGTTTTAATGGGTTTTTACTAAATCCAGAGCAATTATTTTTACTTACTGTCAAGTCTAGGCTGGGACATTACACCTTGGCATATCAATATGCCAGAGTATAAGAAGATGTTCCATTCTTTATCTGGTAGCAATCCAATGTCATCCTGAGTTAGACTTTCATTAGCATTATGTTGCATGATTGTAGTGCAAAGTAGAAAGGAGAAGCAAAGTTTATGCTGATTAAATAGAGCTGAAGAGACCACCTATGGGAAAAATATAACTGTTAGATTAACCTAGCTACATTACATAAATTTGAAAAATTCCATTAAAGAATGCCTCACCTTAAAAATATTTCTTGTCAACACATCAATTGAATTTTTAAGATGCTTCTCTAAGGGATTATCCTCACATTTTAATGTAGGTTCTTTAGAGAGATTTGTAATTTCATGAATTTTTTTCAGAGACATTTTTTCCCATTTCAAACTGTGTTCTTTTTGTTTTTTGTTTCTGGAAACTACTGATAAAACAAAAACTTGACAAAACCAGTCTAGGGAGAACTGGTACATGTAATTGATTTGTGTAAGACCAGCCACTAGAAAGTAGAGCAGGGCTCCTCTAGTGGCGATGGGGAGGTAGTTTTTCCGTGTTGCTTGAATTTCACTTTCTGCTTTTTCTGCTGCATTGATGCGCTTTGAAATTTCATTTGAAGAAACTTTGGATTTTATTAAGGCGTTTACAGTTTCCTCATCATCTAACACGCATCCTAAAGATAAATTAATACAAACAAATACAAACAAAAAATAAATTAAAATAAAAACCACTGGAATATTAAATGACAGTTTCCTCATTCTGTACTCTTTATGTAAGTTTTTACTACTGGCTTTTTTGTTGGATTTATTTCAAAGATGAGCTCTTAAGTGAAGTCATAGTTCTAATAAATTTGATGAATTGCACACGTGCCCCCTTTCCATTCCCTCATCTCTTATTTATATTACTTTAGTGTTTGTGGATTCTATTTTTATTATAAGCAAATAAGTAGTCATTCTACCATAAGGAGAACATTTCCACTGTGAACCACTATACAAATAGAAAATGAAAATAAAATTTCCAGAAAATAACAAGTATACCATTATTTCATGTGCGGCACTGTCATATTGTCTACTGCACATTCATTTTTAAATAAAGTTAATAATGACCAATGAAATTGATTTCTCATTCCAGTTATAGGTTGCCACTCACCTTGTGAAAAAACACTGCTCTAGAAACACAAATAATTCTAACCCTTTGAAATATTTAAAACAGCTCTCATATTTCCATTATAAGCTCTACTGTTATATATGGGCTGTTTATTCCCATTTTCCTCAAGTGTTTTTATTTTTTTAAGGTATGATTTCTAGATCCCTCATCACTCTTAAAGATTATCTCTGGACACACTTTAGTTTAAAAAGAGCCCTCTTAAAATGTGGTATCTGGAACGCAATGCAGCTTGGTATGACCATCGTAAGGAATGATGGGATTATTACCTTCCATGATCTGGATACCATATTATTATTGACATAGGCAAAGCTTGGTTTAAGCTGTGGAACACCTCTCGTAGTCCCTAGCCTACCACATCATTGCCCACAGAGGCTGGGGAGTCATATAAAAGATAAAATATTTACAGAGGTAGTAAGCATTATCTATTTTACTAAAACTTGGAAAGAAGTAGAAAAAATATACACAGATTCAAGGAATCTTTTTATTTGGTGTTTTTTTAAGAACAGTTTTTATTAAAACCACTATGGTGTGTTAAATATCCCAGGCTCTAAGACAGGGGTTCCCAACCTTTTTATACCCTAGGGTGCATTCTAAAATATTGGTAGGGCAGCGGGCACCAGCTATTTCTAAGGATATTTATTATTGAACAAGAATAAAAAATAATAAACAAAAATAATTTTAATGGGGAAGCCGGGGTGGCTCAGTGGGTTAGGCGCTCACTTTGCAGCACCGGGGACCGAGGATCGAATCCCAGGCCCAGCCCGTGCAGAACCATATGCTGAACTGGGAGCTCCCCTAGTTCAGTTCTCTCTCTGTCTCTGTGTCTCTCTCTCTCTCCTCTGTCAAAACAAAAAAATAAAAAAAATATATATTAAAAATAATAATTTTAAAATAAATTTATTGTACAAATTATATACACACAAAGAAACATATATACAAAACATAATACAAAGTAAATAAAAAACACACATATAATAAAATCATTTAAAAAAACATAAAAGAAAACAAAAATAAACCAATCTGTCAGTGTGATCTTTGGCATTGCATTTCATTGGCCAGTGCCTCGTAATTAGGAGAGTATGATGACAACCCTGTTAGCAAACAATTAAGATGCTCATCGGTAAGTTGAGATCTATATCGTGATTTTATTAAATTCATGTTTGAAAACAAAGATTCGCATAAATACGTTGACCCGAAAAACGCTTTGATTTTATATGCCGCTTTTTAAAAAAATGGGAACCTTTCTTTGTTGACTATGTTCCATAAGTTCTCTGATATTAAGGATTTTAGCAAAATATCGTTCTTAAGGTTCAAAATTTCTAACTCTAGTTCTTCTGCTTTCCCCTGAACAAGGTCTGCAATACATGTGGCTAGTTCTATTACATTTATTTGGCAAGTAAAAGGATTGATACAGAAGGAGACAATTGGCTCGATATTTGTAAACTGCAGAAATCTCTCTTCAAACTGT
>PVKE010032115.1:0-18661 GCA_004027555.1 Craseonycteris thonglongyai
TTTTTTTTGTATTTCCTTTCTGTCCAAATAACACTTCATCACATACTGTCCTGATTTTTCATGTCAAATATATATCTGTTGCCATCTTTTGTGGTCCTGAAGACATATTTTAAACACCTTTTGAAGCCCCCATCCAACAGCCCCTAGAATAGTGCTAATGGAGGCTCAGTACATAAATAACAATTACCATGTGTTGATTATTACTTCCATGTTAAGTACTTCACATCTGTTATTTTATGTAAGCCTCACCAAAACTCCCTGGGACGGGCATTATTATCTCCACTTAAAGATGAGGAAGGTAAAGTTCATCAAAGGAAAGTAATTTCTCCAAAGTCACATATTAATATTTACTAAATGGTAGAGCAGAGATTTAAACCAGATTTGCATTCAAATTGTATCCTCTTTCTACTATACCCATGTTGCCTCCCATAGTAATACTACTTAATTTAATGGAGAGCACAATTGATCCAAGACCTCCACTTACCCTCTGATTTTCCACTAATCGCAACATGTATGTTCCTCCATCATTAAAAATAATATTGTTAATACATAAATAAATGAGATAAATGAAAATAAGTATCCTGAAAAACATTCTAACACAAATGTCTCCCCAATTGCTAATGGCAGACTGAAGACTAAATGCTGGCATTGCTCTTAAAGTCATAGGTAAAAGGAATCAGTATATAAGACCACTCTGTTAGAACAAGTTCTATACAACTCCCCTGGAAGTAATATTTCTAAACAGCAAGAAGAGATTTGTGAGCACCAGTCAATAGGTAGCACACCTATAGCTTTTCGATGGCTCAGAGGAATATGCTTATGTCATCATTGGACACAAATAGTTATTGAGGACTCCCATGTCTTGGAGAGACAACAGAAGGCCTTGATGAAGAAAATGGTTCCATCTTCATAGCTTAGCAAGGAGAGAGACCAGGAGGACGGTAATGGCAATTTACTAGTGGAGACCTAAAAGTCACCAGCTCTTATCTCTACATAAAAAGCATCCTTCAAGCAACCATCTCAAGTCCATGTTTGTGTTTCCAATTCCTACTGGAGAGGTCCACATGCAGCTCCTTGCTAGAAAATTAACTCTGAGCCAACAAAATACTTTCAGCATCTAGCTAAGTCCCTTCCATTGAAGTGTTCCATAAATATGTCCTTGGCGGTTGTCTGCTTTTTTTTTTTTCTTTCTTGTTTTTATCACTTCACTTGAGGCCTTTATAATAGCATGTAGGCACTCCTGGGATTTTAATGATTGTTTCTAGAAGCCCAGTAAACATCAGAGGCGTGCCTCTCATATGTAATTTGACACTAGCACAGCCAAGGGCAGGGTATACTTGGCACATAATGAAAAAGTGTTGCATCCCTTGGTGGGACAAGATTTTGCTTAAGGTGATGGAAAGAAGTGACACTGGATGGTGAGCACACAATGCAATACACAGACGATATAATGTAGAATTGTACACCTGGACCCTATGTAATTCTTCCCAACCAAGGTCACCCAATAAATTTAACAATTAATTAAAAAAAGGCCCAAAAATAATACATCATGGTCATAGACTCAAGAATACCTCAAATGAAACCATATATGTGAAAGCGCTTTATAAACTATGAGTAGGCAAGGACATGTAAACTCCCTCTGTTACTGATATGGCTATTATAAAGGCACAGACCGCGAAAGCTGGGATGACTCAGCAGGTAAAGTGCTCACTTTGCAGCCCTGGAGACCAGGGATCAAATCCCGGTCCCGGCCCATGTGGACCCACATGCTGAGCTGGGGTGTGCCCCCAGTTCAGTTCTTGGCAGGACCTATGTGGGAGGCTCCCGGCCCAGTTCCTGCCCTGCGCAGCCCTGTGCCCACCTGTGGAGTGAAACTATATGGAAAACTAATGTCAACTTTGAAGACTGCTCTGGGCCCTCCCCCTTCTCTCTGTATCTCTCTGTCTCTGTTTCTCTCTGTCAAAAATCAATAAAATAAATCTTTAGGGAAAAAAAAAAGCACAGACCTGGGGAACAGGTAGTTATATGGTTTCAAATAAATAACTAGTTCTATATAGGAGGGATCTTTAGTAACAAAAAGGTAAAAAGGAAGAGACCAAAGGAAACAACAGAAACTTTAGGTAACAAAGAGGAAGTGGAGGGTGTGGGGCTCCAAGTTAGCAAATTCCCACTCAATTCTACAAATGCTTATTGAATGTCAGGCACTGATCTAGGTGTTGGGATACATGGCCAAAGGCAGTTGATCCTAATATAGTGAAAGATTTCAGCCTTTCATGGAGCTTTATATTCTTATTCAGGGAGACAGTCAACAAACCATATATATAATATGTAAACTGTAATATATTAGAGGATAAGTATAAAAGAGCAGGGTAAGGAGGATGGAATCTCCAAGTGGAGGCTTTGCAATACTTTGAGCTTAAAAGATGAGCCAAAGACCAGAATGAGATTTCCAATGATTTTCCTCAAAAACTACTACATTCAATTGCAGGAAAACTGGGGAAGTCATAATGTGCTTGAATGAATATTGCATAAACT
Organism: Craseonycteris thonglongyai; assembly: GCA_004027555.1. Taxonomy (NCBI): domain Eukaryota; kingdom Metazoa; phylum Chordata; class Mammalia; order Chiroptera; family Craseonycteridae; genus Craseonycteris; species Craseonycteris thonglongyai. The sequence goes on from PVKE010032115.1 coordinate 2,536, forward strand.
TTGAAAAATGCAAATTGCCTAGAAACATACAGCTCATTTTCCATATTTCTTCTCATTTACCCTCTTCAAAATTATCGACACAAATGTGCTACATAGCATATTGACAGAGGAAGATATGAAAATACTTAGCCAGAGGCAAAGCAAAGGGAATTACTAGAGAAAAAAGTAAAGCAAAAGGCAGTAAACATCATTGCAAACCAGAACCTCGGGAAAGAGCTAATTAGACAGGACATTAAATATAACTACTAACTTCTTTTCTTGGGAAAATTTGGCTGTAGGTCAAGGATGCTAGATAGGCTTCATTTCTAGTAACAATCCCAACCAACCAGCAGTGTCTCTGGAGCATTGCATTGATAAGAGTTCTAGGTCCTGTGGGAAATGAAATAGACATTTCTTCCATGGGCTCAAGTTGGGGTAGTGTCAGCTTAGAAGCCCCACATTTACCTTTCCTTTCCTAGGTAGATATTAGTGTTTTAAAATATATGTATTATATAAGATATACGATATATATTATACAAGATACATATCAGTAAATATTCACTGGCCACCTACTAAGTGAAAGGCAATACCAAGAACAGTGGAGGATTTGGAAGTATAGAGCTTGGTCCTAGTCGTAATGGAATTTATACTGTAGCTGGGAAGAAGGACAAATGTTTATGAAAGATAATACTAGAAGGCAGCACATGACCAAGCTCCTAAAATTTCAGTGCAGAGATTCAGATGCCAAGAAACAAACACAGGAAAAGACAGCCAAGAAAGGCTTCATGGAGGACACAGGCTCTGAACCATGCTTTGAAGCATGCACATAATAAATGGGAAGAGGAAGGCCTGGTCCCAGCAGAGGTGGACACAAAGGAATAGGTAGGGCGTGGCTCAGGAACGAACATATCAGCATGGCAGCCAGAGCAGAGGCTTTGCAGAGGAGGGGACCAGATCATAGATGCCTCAAGTATTACTGCAGGGCAACAAAACCAACAGAAAATATACATACAAGAGTTGTCCAGCAAGTGTTCAGCCCTGTAATATGAAAAACAGAGGCATTTACAGCTGGATTTTTTCCAGACAGCCCTCGTACACATGCGGGTATGTACATAAAGAAGATAGACACCTTGGTTTATTATAAGAAATCCACTCGTGAAAGCTGAGACATTCTAAGATTAGCAGTCAGCAAGCACAGAGCTATAGTATAGTTCAAGTTCAAGACCACGTTTGAGTCCAAAAGCAGAGAAGAGCAATCTCCTAGCTCAAAAACAGATGGGCACAGAGAGCAAATTCTCCCTTACTCTGCCTTTTTGTTCAATTCAGGTCTTCAACAGACTGAATGTGATCCACCCACAGAGGGAAAGGCAATCTGCTTTACTCAGTCTACAGATTCAAATGTTCATCTCACCCAGAAACACCCTCACAGACACTCCCAGAAAAATGCTGACCAAATATCCAGGTACTCTGTGACCCAGTCATGTTGACACATAAAATTAAGCATCACACTTTGAGTCAAGTCAATACCCAGTAGGTAAAAAGAACCATAGTCAGTGACACAAGCAAAGCTGCACTGTATAAAATCAAACTCACTGGAATGGATTAGAGAAAGCAAAACTCGGACCAGAAACAAGATTTTTAAATTATAATTACCCACACGAGGCACATCATTATCAAATATGTATAGGGTTCAATTCAATATAAGATACTCTGCTAGATGATTAAAATGCAGAGTGACTTGTTGCCCTATAGTTTAATTTGATGTCAGGATCTAAACATAGACCTTTCCAGCAGGAACTGGAGAAGCAAGCCTAGGATTCCAAAGGTCAGCAATGAGGATTCTGATTTACAAATTACCCACATAGGGAAGAAAGCCAAGTTGGGAGTTTGCTCTTGGCATGCCTATAGTAACAGAAATTTGGAGGACAGCAGGTTGAGTCAGTTCGGCTTGAGTCAGGAAGCTTCCTCAAACCTACTTGTTGTATGATTCACTGTGAAGGAATGACCACTCCTCAGTGACAAACTGACTCTAAAATATGATCAAGAGGCAGGATTACTTTACAGGAAAATAAGGGAGGCAGCAACACAACCCATCTACTGTCACCTAAACACAAGTTACAAGCTGATTTATCGATAGCAAGCTTGTCCAACCTGCAGCCTGCAGGCCACAGGTGGCCCAAGACAGCTTTGAATGCAGCCCCACACAAATTTGTAAACTTCCTTAAAACATTATGAGATTTTCTTTGCAAATTTTTTTTTTTTTTTAGCTCATTAGCTATTGTTAGGTGTTCTTCCAATATGGCCCAGGGAAGCCAAAAGGTTGGACACCCGTGAGTTACGGTAACTCTAGGGTCTCCTTTTCAAAGGGGAAATGCAAGGTCCTAAATAGTAACACAGTGGGAAAGTATAAGGAAGAAATTCTTATCAAGCTGATAAGAAATTAGCATCAAACAATAAGTTAACATACCGGGGTAATTCAGGTAAATAGGTAGTCTGATGTTTCCTGAAGCAAATCAAGGTCAATAAAAGTCCTACTGTCAGATTTTATGCCTTTAAACTATTTCATCTTGCTTAAAATAAGTAAAAACGTAAATGTTTTGTAATATGCACAAATAAGAGAGAGTTAAAATATTCAACTGATCAAAAAAGTGACTTCATATTAGAGAATAGGCAATAGTCAAGGAAATACATTACACTTGTTGTACCTTCCCCAAAACAGATCAAAATACTAGCACATAAAAACTACAAATTTCTCATGTCCTAAGACATTATTTTAAGAAAGTGTATTATACAAAAAAAAAACATTAAGACATATTTTTCTAATAAAATATAGACACATTTCATTTTGAGGATACACAAAGTATTCATGCTAAATGGCCTACCAAAAATCTTATTTTAAAATACAGTTTATAGCACTATATACTTATGCATGAATAAACATGTATATATATGTGTATATATACATATCGGGTGTGTATATATACATGTGTACGTGTATATAGAGATTTATATACTATTCGTTTATGCTCATTCTGATATATCACAAAGAAAATCAACCCAAAATGAATGAACTTCAAGTACAAGTTCCACGAACACAAACAGAAGACACTAATTTTGAGAAATGAGACATAATCCTTTCATTGAATGGTCATCAACAAAACATACTCAATGAAAATATTAATCAACTCTCTAAGATGGTCAATAAAAACTGTGCCATAGGAATTCCTGAAATGTTCTTGCTTTAAGGGGCCTAAGTCATAAAATTTAGCCAAAGTATCTTAGTTCACATTTTCCATACACACAAGAGTGAAATCAGTTCCTGGCACTTTCGACAAGATTTAAGATCTCAAAATGAACTCATTACCAAAATTTCAACAGAGGCAAACTTGAAAAACACAAGAAGAGGAGCTAAAAAACACTCTGCTCTCTTCAAAGCTTAGTGCGTTCTCTGAACTCCTTAATGGCATGCCCTAGAATAATGTTAAGAAAGTGTTTTTTTAAAAAAAATTCTCTATAGAAGCTAATTAGCAGCTGGTCCAACAACTGCAGAGTATTTTTATAGCTATTATCAAATTACTATCTCCTCTTGGGGAAAAAAAATTAAAACCAAAAAGAACCTGAAATGTGATGAAATGAGGTGAGCCCTACCTAAAAGCTCAGAGCCTTTTGCTACTATGAACTCTTATTTCAGTGTCTGTCTGGTATTAATAATTTCTGTCTTCAGTCTTATACATTCAGAAAAAAAGGTAGTAGTGTGATTTTAAGTGGAGGTACACTAGTAGAGGTAGTATAAATTAGAGAAATTTATATTTCCATATTTCTGACTCTTGCACAAAAAACACTCACACAAGCATTCTTTAAGGATGTTCTCTAAAGCACTATCCTTAGGAAAAATGGGAAGCAATCCACATTTCCAACAACCCAAATTGTTTATATAATCTTTGGTGCAATACTATATAGCCAGGTTGCTCCATGTGATATGTATGGTCATAGAAACACTTTAAGATACAATCATTTAAAACAAAAACCAAGTTGAAAGTTGTTTTGTGTTATCCCAGTTGTTAACAATCACAATAGTAGTAAATATATTTTTAAAAAGAGAAACTTGGGGGGTGGTGGGGGGAATATATACCTATTTATAGAAAAATATATACCATATTACAATGCACTTTAACTTTCAAAATTACTGTAATGTTTGAATGTTGAATAATATGTTATTACATATGTAATCAGAAAAAAAGTTTTAAATTAATGATATAATTAGATGGGAAGTAGGAGGAAATCTAAGAAAACTTGGAGTGTTCAAATTTTCCTAATAGCTCTAAAATGTCACAAATCTTTACTATTCTTTTAAAAAATGGTTATATCTTTATCCTCAGAACTTCAAATTTAAGCATAACACATAGATATAGAGAGAACACCCTTAGCATTTCCTGTTAGTAGCGTCTCAGGATAAAAGTTTAGCCCAAATTCCAGTATTTATCAAATTTAATTGAGCAACACTGTCAATACCTAAATAGTTGCAGACAAACTGTGTTAAATCTCTCTAATTTCAATTAAAAGTTATTATTACAGCATTAACCCAAAAATTACAGAGCCTGTGCATTTGAAGCCTTTTCATAATGAAAATATGAGGACTTCTGACCTGTAACCTATTCAAATATTGCAAAAACTAGATAGAAGATGAGAGAACTGCCTAGAAAGGTAATTGAAGAATCACAAGCATGGGGAACATTTCCACCTGCCTGTGGAGGGGTGTCAACTTGTGCTGGTCAAGGTTTGTCTCTATAGTCGTGGGAACTTGACAAAACATTTAAACTCCTATGCCTTAATTTCCTCACCTGCAAAATAAAATAACTGAATAAGCAATTTTGGTGATCCCTTTCAGCTCTAAAACTCTGAAAATGGAACTTTACTCTGTCTTTGCCAAAGAATGTTTTTAAAAGAATATATATGCATATAATATAAAATATAAGGTATAAGGTTATAAGATGCTAGCCAAAAACAGCAGAATCCTATCTGGTTCCTCTCACCCGGAGTTCCATTCCCCAAAAGAAGTTCCTCCAACTCAAGATGTTTCTTCTAGTAATCCCTTTCATATTTCTAAATCACACACTTACATTGCTATTTCCTAATTTTATTTTCAATTTTAGACATTACCAAAAGTTGTTTATTCAATCTCGGGGGCACTTATTCACCCCACCCACCCACCCACCTCTCCAGGATCAGCCACACTGTTGAGATGCATGTTCCTTTCACATATAGATTTATACATCTTTATATATAGTCCTGTCTCCAATTATGGGCAGTCTGGTTAATAAGAAATAATATCCCATTTCACATCCAACCACTTCACAAAATGTAGCAGGGGAAAAAATTAAAATACGGCCTCTAATTCAGAAATCCTGAATTTGGGCCTGAGTCTTCCACATACTAGAGCCAAGTACACATAAAAGTTTCTTATTGTCTCTGAATCTCATCTATTTTCCTCTGGTAAAGTCGGAATATAACAGCACCCACTGCAAAATGGTTAAAGCACAAATATGGTACATTTCCATGTGCTTTGTTCATCATAAAGCACTACAAAAATGTCATTAGCTTTACTAAGAGAGCCCCATAAATGAAGTTCCTGAAGTTACTGGTCACTTTTGAGTACTGTTCCCCTACCTAGGCTAAAAACTAAGAGTTGGAAGTTGCTGAGAGTAAGAGCAAAGTAAACATAAATTATGTTTGAAGGCCAGAATCTACACAACAAAGATCGAGCATCTAAGCAGGACTCGGGAAAGCAATTTTATTTTATATTTGTACAGAATGAGAGCTTCCTTTTCAAATTTTCTTTTTAAGAGTAATACAAGAACATAAATTTTTTTTAATCATTCTTTAGGCAACTCTTATTTGTCTCTAAGGTGTACCTCTATTTCTACATAATTTGTACATCTGCTTCTTGATTTATAGTCGTTACCTATTGACTTCCTATTATGGTAGAAAGAACTTAGCAGAGAAAGTGTTCTGAACCAAACTTGGGAGGTTATCATGAAGAACTGTCCAGCAATGCATTACTCTCTTTGTAGTAAAACAGTTCTTTCATTTCTAGTCTTCAAAGACCTACATGAAAAAAGATACAACCTACAGTGTTCCTATCTAGAGGCAAGAAGGAAGCTAGCAGGGCAGCTGGACCTAAGTTATTACATCTCTCTGAATCAAATTCACTGATGTTCAGTTTCTCTTGCCTTTTCCAACTGTCCCACACAGTTTAACCCTGTTCCAAAAGCTATAGGACAAGTGCCAAATGGGACCCCAAACTTAATGTATTTCAAGATAAGCATAAACATAATTCTTATGAGCTCTGTGGAAAAGGATTAACTGGAGTTCAAAGAAACCAACCTTTAACATGAAAAGTTATCTAAAGCCAACAACTATGATGTACGAAAGGGTAAGTCTATGGACTGAATCTCCTGCTCAGTTCTGTGGAGAGACCACTGAAGTTCTCCAAACGTGGGTAGAACACTAGGTTTGGGCAGCTTCAGGGGCAACATCCTGTCTAGTGCCCAGTGTACAAGCAAACTGAGGTCAGTTAGGTGACCCTGCGAGCAGGGATGGTACACTTAGGAAACTTTTTCTCTCGTTCACCAACAGGATAAAGGTGATTAAGCAGGAATTATGTTTCAATGACCTACATAATTTCATCAGGGCAGCTGTGGCTATGAGCAGAGAGGATCTAATTTAATAATGAGATGAATTTGACAGCAAGACCCTTTCAGAGAAGCCCGTTGTTCCAGTTCATGGGGAAGCAACAGCTGGTGTGCAGTTTCCTACCGCTCCTGGAGGCTGTCTCTCCTCGGTTTGGGGTGTTTTCCCTGCAGGGGACATTCTCCCTGTCCCTGGATGGCTGAGGCCGTAGCACCCGCTGGACTGAGTGAAAGCCGAATCTGCTAAGAAAGGATGATCCCGGTGGGCTGGGACAGAGCTGGGCTAATGCACCAGATCTGCTCACGTGGTTTCCAAAGCCCCACGCAAACACTGGCTACCTCCACCCCCAACACCTGGCTCTCGCAGACCTTGAAATAGGACAGCAACTAGTTCCACTCCGTAGCAGAAGCGGGGTGAACAAGGGAGCTTTGTTGAGGTCAGGACAGGACACACACACACACACACCATCAACAACCAGGACTTGGAAACGAAGTTTCACTGGAGAACTTAATTGTGCAACAGCCACCAAACAAGTAAGTCCTTACACCAGTAAAGTGCTACAAACCTCAAAGTGGCGCCTCCTATGTCTTGTGTAAGCGGAGGGGGGTTGGAAAGCAAAATTGAGCCCAGATCTCTTCTGTGCCTCTTCCTCCCGTAGGACCCAACTCTCTGGCCCCGGGGACCAAGGAAAAGGGTGAAGAGCCCTGATGACATCTTGATCAAAACAAGCTTGCTCTCCTTCCCCTGGGGTCAGTCACCGAGTAACCTTTTTAACCCCCCAGGCCCTACAGCTCTAAGAGCCACCTCCCCACCGCTGATCCTGGGCCCCAGGCAGCGATCCTGTTCGGGATATTCCCATTGCGCCCCACCCCCATACAATACCTGCTCCTCCGGCCCAGTTGGGGGGGTGGAGGGGATGCAGAAAAGAGACACCTCTCTGTCCCAGCCCTCAAATGCAAACATGCAAATCCCACAGCAGCACGCCACGTCCCTGTCGGGGGCCGTGGCTCCTCCTCCCCGCGCTGTTCGGGGTTCGTGGGACAAGTGTCCCGGGACAGTCCTGAAAGTGGGTGCGTGGGTCCTGAGGATGCACACCACCGCGGGCCACTTACCCGCCCTGGGCACTGTGAGCACGGGGAGCCGGCTCCTGGCACAATACTTCGTAGATCTCGGCCGCTCCAACTCTTTGGGGTGGGGGGTGGGGTGGGGAGAGCAGGAGGCTGGAGGAGGTCTGGGCACCACTTACTTTTGCACGGATCCAAGATCCGCCCCGGGTGGCTGAGCGGCGCGGGCCCCCGGCGCGCCCCTGCACCCCTGCTCCCCCCGAGCCCTTGGGGAAGGCTGAGCCGGGGCGGGGCCCAACCTGCCGCCGCACTTGGAGCACCCGGGGCCCCGCCCCGGCCCCCGCCAGCCCCGCCCCTACCCGCCCTCCCCCGCCAGGTGTCTGTTTCCAAGGTGAAGGAGGAGGAGCCTCCCCCAGAAAGTTTCCACAGAAACTTACTGGGCAGCGGAATGGAGGACGCCGCGCCCTTGGGGCTCTCGGGTCGCAGGAACGACACCACCACACACAGGCAGGCGCGCGTGCACGCGCGTGCACACGCGTGCACACACACACACACACCTCCCACCAAGCGCGAATAGAAACCAGAGGCTGGTTTCTGGGGGCCTGAGCAGTGGGGGAGGAAGCCAGCAACGCCACAGGTCACTGACGTTGTAGGTGTCTCGCTTCCCAAAGGTTTGACGGCGGCTATTGCGCCAGTTTCCTTTTCCTTCCCCCACCCGCCCGGTGGTTTGAGTTCCAAACGCTAAACAAGAGAGCCGAGTCCAGTGAGGGAAACTCGCCTGTTATTCTGCTGGCAGGGAGAGATGCGGGCTCAGCTGACTTCCATGCCTGGGGAGAGGTGTTGCTGTTTTGTTTGGTGGTGGTGTTGTCTAAGGAGAGTCGGTGTTCCTGGAGTTGTGAGTTGTGTGTGCATGTCATGCGTTCCCTCGCCGTCAACCCCCTGCACCCTCAAAAAGAAAACGAGTGTTCCTTCATTTGGATGCGTCTACAGTGAAAAGTTGGATTCTCCAACACAGGACTCCCGTGAAGATGGGAGAGCAGCTTCGAGTTATTTCCCTGCCACCCTGGGTGGTGGTGGCCGCTGCCCCATTGTCTCCACATCCTTCCTGGAGCGCAGACCTCGGCCCCCGCACGGCCCAGTGTGCGGGGCCGTCATCAGCCCCTGGGAGCCGGGGCCGCCCCGCTCCCCTGTCCTGTCCCCCCTGCGCCCTGCGAGCTCGCGGGCCAAGTCAACGCTCTGCTTTCTGGACTAGAACTCCAGGAGGAGGAGTCACATCCTCGGTGAGAGGCTCTCTTGGTATTTCTCGGAGCCCCGTGGTCGGTGTGATTGGAACTTGAGAGGAGCCACAATCTGGGCAGGTTGGGTCACACCTCGGCTGGCAAAGGCGGGACGAGGCAGCCTGTCCACCACCACATTCTGCGGGCACTTCACCAAGTCTTCTGTGGAGGCAGCGTCTTCCTCCTGTCGTTCTCCATGAATGGCATCCAGAGGGAACCCAAACCAGGCATGGGTAGTTTCCAATGCGCTCTCGCAACCATGGTCATGGTGCGATGCAGACGTCACACTTCCTTCTAAGGCTGTCTGCACCGCGCTCTGCTCCTGCGCCCCAGCAGGAAAAGGGGTTGCACGTGCTGCCCGTCCCTCTCAGGACTCACCAGCCTCACCTGTAAGGGCTGCAGGCAAGCGACCGTTAATAAGGTGACCAACTTTTTTCCAATGAAAAGGAGGACATAAATAAAGAAACAAATATTGCAAATAACAAAATTTATTCTTTGCAACAATAACTAAACAGAAAGCGTTATAATATAGTAAATAGATAACGCAGGTGTATTATGATTATTATTTAAATATGAATATTTTTCGATTGAATGAATATTTTTTGTTAATGTGTGATTTTCTAACAAAATATTAGAAATATTCGTACAAGAACTGTTTTTCATACTGAATTTCACAGCAAGTGCTATAGTTAGAGTATCAACATTCAGTCTTGGTTTTCAGTTGTCCAAAAATCATTAGCAATTGAAAATACCCTTTCAACTGCTGCGTTAGTGCCAGGGCAGCACAATGTAAACTGGACTAGAAGAAGTCAATTTTCAGATGGTGTGTGTGCATTTTTGAAATGGTTGAATATTTCCACCCATCTTTTATCAACTTCAACATGTTCATTTTACTACTCCACCAATTTTTCAGAATTTAAATAAATATTCAGTTTTCTAGTTTCTTCAGATAGACAATTGTCATCTATTTTCATGTCTGGTAGTTCTGTGGATAAAAACTGAACACAAGTCGAAAAGGAGGACATCTAGGAGGACACTTTTTGAGGGAGGACAGAACTTCCAAAAGGAGGACTGTCCTCCCTAAAGGAGGATGGTTGTTCACCTTACCGTTAAGGAAGAACTGGAAACTGGAGAAGGACACGGGAAATCGAAATGAGAGGAAAAGCCAGGAAGTTGTGTAAAATGGAAAAATATTCAAAGGAGATGAACAGAGAACTCTGAAATTTGCCAGTGCACAATATATTTTAAAAGTCCAACTACACTAACTACAGCTAGACTCAGAGGCAGTTATTTTATTTTTTTGTTATAAATTTGACAAGGATTAGAAAAAATAATTATGCCTATTGCTAGATGTTGAATAATATCATACTATACCAAAGGAAGTATAATTTACAATAATAGTTAGCAATTTGTATCTAAATCTTTAAAAGGTACATACCTTTCAAACCAAAAACTTCTAGGAATTTTTTCTAATATTCAAATATTTGCTAAAAATTTATATATGAGAATATCCATTAGTTTCATGTAAATGGAGTGAACAAGTTATAAATAGCCTAAGTATCCAAGAAGACAGAATTATGGTAAGCACTTACTATATTATAGGCAGATATTTTTTTAATATTGTTGAATATCTATTAAATGGAAACATGTTCACATTATTGTATAAAATAAGCCCACTACAAAACAGTATGTAAAGTTCTCCTTAAAAATGTTAGTAATTACTATCTCCACATAAAGATGATAGTTTATTCTTATTCTTTTTTGTACATTTCTCTATTTCCAAGTTTTCTGTCAGAAACAAGTATCACATTCTCCTAGGAGTGACCTTTCTGGATAGTAGGCTGTATATGCATATATCATGAATTGATACTGCCAAACAGTTTTTCAAAGTAGTTATACCAATTTACACTCCCACCAGCACTATATACTATAAGTTCTAGTTGGGAGCAATGCATTTTTAACAGCATGCATCCAGTAAACAGACATTGCTTTGAACCCTACTGTTTTACAAGTGATAAAAATTAAGCAGAAGTTAGAAATAAGTACAGTGGTTGTGAATGTATGTTAGTAACATAATAACCTTTTCTAAATTGTACTTTTCATTAATTTATCTCATTTTATTTATTTTTACCATCTTTAACTGCATTCATTGCAATATGTCAAAGCACTGAAATTAGATTTCTTTTATTCAGAAGCCAGGAAAGACGCCTTCTCTTTTACTTACCTCCTTTATTCCCACTTGTAGTCAGATTAAATATAAATTTAAATTATCTTCCAAAGTTGCTTCTCTTAAAAGAGCTCAGAAAATGAGTACTGTGTATCCTGTTAGAATATTAATCATCCTGTCAAGAAATTCTTCTAACAAGTAAATTAATAAAAACCCATTGCTTTAGAATGGTCTCATCTCCTATGAAGATTATCAAGCGGTCAAAGTCTATACTACTGATGATATAAAGCTTATTTATTATTAAAACTCTTCTCAAAGCCATCTGTCTTCTCCTTTAAAGTGAATCATTATATCATGTTAAGGGCCAGGCTCTGGAGCAGATGCAGCTGACAGACATGTGTGCAAATCCCAGCTCTCCCACTTTCCAGTTTTGTGATCTGGATCAAGTAATTAAGTAACTTCATTTCTAGTTGTGCCCAGCTATCTTTCTAAAAAGAGATAACCATATTAATAGCATCTACATTATTGATTTTTAATGAGGATTGTACATCTCTATATCTATATATATTCATGAGCACAGTCTAAGGGCAAATAATAAGCACTCAATAAATTTAGCTTTCAAGGCAATTTATCATAAGGAATAATCCTAATCATGAACATTTATGTACAAGTGTTGTCACATGAGCCAGATTCTATAGCATCAAAACTTTGGAAACAATTTAATCAAATAAAAATAAATGAAAATAAGTTATGTTCTATCCAAACATAGTCTACCAAATAGTATATCAGTTTTATAAAAAAATATATATATATAAAAAGAACCAAAGCAATCTTGAAAAAGAACAAAAGTTGGAAATATCACACTATTTAATTTCAAACTATACAACAAAGTTATAGTAATCAAACTAGCACAATACTGGCACAAAAACACACAAATTAATGGAACAGTATAGTGAGCCCAGAAATAAATCCATGCATATATGGTCAATTAATCTACAACTAAAGAGGCAAGAATACAGTGGGGAAAAGACAGTCTATTCAATAAATAGTGTTGGGGAAACTGAACAGATATATGCAAAAGAAATTAAACTACACCACCTTCTTATACCATATACAAGAATAAATTCAAAATGGATTAAACTCTAAAATGTCAGACCTGAATTCATAAAACTTTTAGAAGAAAATATAAGCAGTAAACTTTTTGCTTTTTTATAAACTCTAATTTTTTTAATATGTCTCCTGAAGGGCAACAAAACAAAAACCAAATAAATAGGATTACATCAAACTAAAAATAATTTGCACAGCAAAGGAAACCATCAACAAAACAAAAAGCAAAGGAAACCATCAACAAAACAAAAAGCCTAGTGAATGGGAGAAGATATTCACAAATACCAATAAGGGGTTAATATCTAAAATATATTTAAAAACTCATACAGCTCAACAACAACAACAAAAATTCAATTTTAAAAATAGGGAGAGAAACTGAATAGAAATTTTTCCAAAGACGACAAGCAGCCAACAAACACATGAAAAGATGCTCAACATCACTAATCATTAGAGAAATGCAAATTAAAACCATAATGAGATACCACCTCACACCTGTCAGGTTGTCTATTACCAAACAGATAGCAAATAAGGGTTGGCGAGAGTGTGGAGAAAAGGCAAACCTCATGCTCTGCTGGTGGAATTGCCAACTGGTGCAGCCACTATGGAAAACACTATGAAGTTCCCTCATAAAACTAAAAATAGAACTCCTGTACAACCCAGCAAATCTATTTCTGGATATCTATCTGAAGAAAACAAAAACAAAAACAAAAAACATTCATTCACTACCGTGTTCACATATGGAAACAACCCAAGTATCCAACAATGGATGAATGGATAAGTAAAACATCGTGTATATACACAGTGAAATATTATTGAGTCATAAAAAAGAAGAAAATCTTGCCATTTATGACAACATGGATGGAGTTAGAGGGTGTTCTACTAAGTGAAATAAGCCAGAAAAAGACAAATACCATATGATCTCACTTATATGTAGAATACAAACAAACAAACCTGAGCTTATAGACGCAAAGAACAGATGGGTGGTTGCCAAGGCAATGGTGGACAAAACAGGTGAAAGGGGTCAAAAGGTACAACCTTCTGGTTATAAAATAAATAAGGTGTGGAAATGTAATGTACAGCATGGTGACTACTGCATATTTGACACCTGCTATGAATATATCTTAAAAGTTCACATCACAAGAAAAAAATGTGCAACTATATGTGACATATTGTGGTGATCATTTTACAACATACATAAATATCAAATCATTATGTTATACACATGGAAATAATGTTATATATCAACTATACCTCAATTTAAACCATTTGTAACGGTATTTTGCCAAAACCTTAATGGAGTTTGTAGATTTTTCAATAGATCAAGATTGAAAAAGAAAATATTTCCCTTGAAAAAAACTATCAATTACATGAAGTTAGAAAGCTATATTCAAGGAAAAGGAAATAGTCCAGCTGTACCAAAAAAAAAAAAAAAAGAGTAAAAACCAAAGAAATGGCTTTGCAAAGAGTTTGCATACATTAAGAATACCCAGCTGCACATATGTATGTGGTATTATCCCTATGTCATGGGCCATATATAAGTAAATCCTCAAAGTGATTAGATTGGATTTTACATGTGATATGTGAAGTCCCTCATTGTTTTATGGTTGCAGTCTTACATGACAACCACAAAGCCCTGTCTTCTCTTTCTCATTGAGAGAAGATAATTCTTGGGACCATTAATATTTTTAAAGACCCTTCTGACATGAATTGGTCCAATTTTTAACATATTCTTTAAACTTTCATGACCAGTGAGGTGTATTTTTTCTCTTCACAGGAGTCACCCGTTGTAACTGGTCAGTGATAAACTTTTTCTTAAAAAGACAGGTGATAACTACAATAGCATTTTCCAAGTCATCTGTTCCTTTTGTTCTTCATTGTCTACTGTTGCAGTCTTAAGATTTATCTTTTAGATTTCTCACAAATGATATTCTCTTCATGCCCTAACTACATACATTTTATACTGAATGCTTAATCCTCAATCCTAGGCTACAAAATAACACAAACTCAGATACACAAGTAAACTATAGCCAGTTTCAAAAGCTTTCTGTGACTAGTCAATGAGAGATTATAATTTAGCTGCTATGGGAAGTTTTAAAATGGAAAAATTCAATAGAAAAGTACAGCCATAGTGACCTCTTGCTTATTCATAGGATAAAACAGCATGAATAATTGAAATCCACAGGTTAGCCTAATAAAGTCAGCTTCCCTCTCCAATAGGCTGCTACAGCAAAACACCATAGACTAGGTAGCTCATAAACAATAAAAATCTATTTCTCACAGTTCTGGAGGTTGAAGTCCAAGATCAGGGTGCCAGCATGATCCACTGAGGCTCTCCTAGGTTGTAGGCTTCTCTATCCTCACAAGGGGGCAAGGACAAGGAATGCTCACAGGCTTCTTTTATAAAGACACTGATTCCAATCAGGAAGGCTCCCACCTCGTGAATGATTCACCCTTAAAGGCCCCGCCTCCTAATACCACCTTGAGGGTTGTTTCAATTTATGAATTTTTGAGGAACATATTCAGACTATAGCACCTTCTATGGCATAACTGTATTTCCTACCTTAATTTCCTCTTAATTCACGACTCTGATCATCCAAAAGTTCGAAAGGTGGCAGGACTATAAAATTCACAGTTGTACTTAGCGAAGGGATTATTGTTTACAAATGAAATGTATCCAAGGAAGGATTATGGGAACACACATTACAGCACAGCTGCATATCAAAATATGTGAGTCCTGAGAATTATTCAGTGGGACGTTTTATTCAGTTAAA
Source organism: Craseonycteris thonglongyai (assembly GCA_004027555.1). Classification (NCBI taxonomy): domain Eukaryota; kingdom Metazoa; phylum Chordata; class Mammalia; order Chiroptera; family Craseonycteridae; genus Craseonycteris; species Craseonycteris thonglongyai. The sequence goes on from PVKE010032115.1 coordinate 17,591, forward strand.
AAATAAAAGCAGATATCAAATTGAAACCGCATTCAAAGGAAAGCATAAGAAATAGTAGTCCTTCCAAGCAATGCAAAAATTTGTTAGAAAGATGTTCTCAAAACTTAAGGATAAGGACCAGTAGGAGATAACTGTGCCCAATGAGACTCAATGTTAAAGAAGATAGCAAAAAACAGTGATCCACCAAATGTGATTCCTCCCCATTTGATCACCTGTGAACTTGTTAGAAATGAAAATGCTTTGGCCCTGACCTAGACCTACCAATCACGGGGTTCAGGGCCTAACAATGTGTTTTAACAAGCCTGCCAGGTGATTCCAATGCATTGTGATGCTTGAGAACAGCTGGTGCAAAACACAGAGGGGAAAGGTTTAAAGAGCAACTGTCCATTATAGATCATTTACCTTCCTCTTATTCTAAATAGCCATGGGATTTGGCCTCCTGCACCTTATCTATGATTTTGCAAAATGAAAACTATAAGCTAGAATAAAGAAAGGCTTGTATGATGTTCTTTTATCAAAATACTTCCTGACCTAAGCCTATTAAGTTCACTGCTATCCATCTCAGCCTTCAGGGCTTAACTCTAGGACATAAAAACACTCAGCTCCTCTGATTCTTCCCTTTATCCTCTATTTCTTCTTATCTCCCTCCAGACTTTTCTGTGTCCTCACTCTTGGACAATGAATTTCAGTTTCCAATTGTTTCCCAGAATTTGTGAAAATACAATTAATGAACAGTGAAATTTCTAAAGCTAAGTAGATTTAGATAAAAAAAAAAACCAACACGGAACTTTCTATAACCTAGATATTCTTCCACAATATAAAGAGTTAGGTTTTTGTTTTTAATTATTATTCTAGGCTTGTTTACAGTTTGATTTTTGTTTTGTTTTTTTATGTTAAGATTAATTTTATCGTTTTTGACAGAAAAAGAGATAGACAGAGAGAAGGGGGAGGGCCCAGAGCAGTCTCCATAGTTGTAGGTCACCAGTTTTTAACATGGCCCAAGCAGATGGATGGGGGCCGCACAGGGCAGTAACTGGGCTAGGGGCCTCCCCAATGGGTAAGGTGACCAGA
>PVKE010032116.1:0-18656 GCA_004027555.1 Craseonycteris thonglongyai
AGGGTCAAGCCAATTAAAAAAAAATGTTATCATGGAACAAGCAAGAGGTTAGAAAGTTTGTTTGGTTTGTTGATGACAAAATAGATTGTTCCTTCTGTTAATGAACACAAGTAATGGCAAGTACTTTAATGAATCCACACCCTACCAGGAAAAGCCAAGAAAGTTGCCTTTGGGAGGTCAATTATTTTTTATGTCTTTTTAGTGTTCATTTCATGGCTTTGTATGGCTGGATTAATTAGCACAAAGGCTATGTAGGAAAATGGCATGAAAACAGTCTGTTTTACCTAATATGAGTAAGCATGACATAAAATAATTAAAATAGTCATTTCTTAAATGTTTTCAAATGTTATTGTGTCTACTTGGAGTGAAAATGCAGCTGCAAAATAAAAAATATTAACATCCATTACTGAACCTTTGTTATGTCATAATTCTCAAAGCTCAGAATTAAGTTTTCTCTTGCCCTGCTTTGTTCCTACTTGCTTTTGTATGTGGCTGTATTACTCTTTCTTTATCTTCTATATATATTAGATATAAAAAATTTCCCACTTCTTGGTATGATTATAATCTAAGAAATATATATCTGCTCTTGGGTGCTAACACCAACATTCAAAATCATGGGTCATATATAATATCCCAGAATCACAAGAGTTCTGCTGAATAGAAAGAGTCATCTGGTACGGTCTACTCCTTTATAAAAGAAGCTTCTCATGTGTCCATTGAATAAATCCTATGAACTAACTTTTGCTCCACTTTATAAGAAGAGAGTAATTAACACTTAGTGACCACGTTCTGCATGAGAGGGTGCTCTTATTTGTAAGCATTTCAAGCAGGTCTTTCTGGGTTAAGCAGAAAGGGACTTTATTAAGAGGATATTAGACCTTTCACAGAATCATTAGGAAGGCGGGGAATTAGTCCAGATGCTCAGAAGTGAGAACAGGGCCCCAAACCTTATTTTAATTAACATTACAACCATAATGCTATATATTGGTTAGCACTATCCTTTCCGATAATAATACCCCAAACTGATTTTGGTAACGGGGCTGCCCCTTCGTTCCAGCTCTTTCTATCAACGGTTGAAAAATGGGACTCCTTGTTTCTGACCTTTATCTGCCAGTAGTTCCTGAGCCCACACTGGTGTGATGCCTCTGATGACCAGAGCCTGGGATGCAAGTCGGTGTCCTGTTTGAAATGGAGACGTGAGAGGTAAGCCAGGAACACTGTCAACCCTTGTGGTGGAGGCAGTGCTTGCTGCCAGATACCGATCACAGCGTGGAGGGTGCCCAACCCATAAAATGTAGGCCCGGTTTGTCAAAAACGAAAAAGTCAAACATCCATTAAAACATCCATGAGCCTGCCACTGTGCTCAGAACTTTGTAAGAAAAGACCCAATTTTCTGTTCTATGATATAGATGTGAAAATGGAGAAAGGGAGAAGCTAAATAACTTGTCCAAAGTCACCAGGTTAATATAACACCCTCAATATTCAAACCAAGATTTCCTAATGCATGGTTTTTGGAAGCTCTCTTTAGCTATAGTCTAAAAAGAACAAAACTAACCGAAACAAAACAAAAAGACAAACACATTAAGTGACATGTAATTTTTCTTAATAACAATACTTATTATTTGAGAGCGTTATTTGGATATTTATTGAACATCTAATCATTTCTATGTTCACTTTGAGCTTTCAAATACGTATACAGAGATGTTGAGGGCAGAATCCATTTAATTCAGTGATTCAGTTCATGTTAAGAATAATATTTTTCTTCTTATTCAGTCATATCAACAGAGTTATGATTTAAGTAATAAGACATTTATTTTACTACAAATACAAAACTTTATATTTTAAAAACTATGTTCTCATATTAAAATGATCTAAGTTAAACATGTTAAAAATGCTCTTATTACAGTTCTCCCCTAAAAGAAAGTTCATCAAATATTCATACACATTTGCCCCTCTCCCAAAATCATAATAAAATACCTCAGAATATATTATAATAGTGTAATTAAGAGCCCCCTTTTATTTTAATGATAATGTATTAGATCTGCAAATACAAAATTAAGGTTAAACAGGATACAATATTAACTTTTACTAAAATGCAGTGATTGTGATGGTAAACAAGTCATTGGTCTATATTATATTGAAACCATTCTCTGTAACTATATAATCTCCCCTCCCCTTATTATGAGGAGCATTACAAGTGAGTTTGCAGGAGATGAAAAGGGAAAATCGATGGGAAAGGTAATGATCTTTGAAAACTTTCTCTAATGAGTAATTTGTGGCTCAGTGGATTTCAAGAGATTATTGGTTTTGGAAATGGATTCTATCAACTAAGGAGATAATGAAAATCATTAGGGCTGACTAAAATAAAGCAGCACATTTGTAATTCAGTCTAGCACTTTCCAAGTCTAGTTTGCACACTAGGTTGAAAGCCTTGTTTAAAAACACAATTATGAAAGTTTTTCTATGTAGGTTAATATACTTCAGTATAGTCCAGTTTGTTTTCATTTATAGCAAGGGATAATATTCCTTTAAATGGAATTATTGAATACATTGCTTAAACTGAAATTTAGGATATTATTATATAATACAAGAGATCAAGTCATCTCCATCTATTTGATACTAAGTAACAAATTACATATAGATTGTATTAAAATAGTTTGACTCAGGATATAGTTGTATTATATACTCAATATAGAAGTAGCTTTCAGTATCATTTCTGGATAATTTGCTTGACATTCTATATGAACAATATTTTAAACTTTTATTATTCCTCATACACTCTTCTCTGTTTTGGTTCTTGATTCCTCAGGTCTTAGGCCAGTGCCTTGTGCATAAGAAGAACTCAATTAAAATTTATGGAATAACTATCTGAAGGAATAATATATATTCATATTTGAAGATAAATTACAGAAGCTTGAATTATATGATATTTAAATGATTATCTCCCCCACCCCTACAACCAACAAACCCCTTGAAACAGGTAAAACTCTATTTATATTAATGTATCAGATAGTGACTGGATTATCCTAACAAAGGTAATATTTTTAAAAGCTTAGTTTGATAACCTTTAATCATTAAGTGGAAACTAGTTACTAATAAAATTCTTAACAAAACCGTATATAGCATTTTTCTTCTGTGACTGTAAAATATACAAAATGAATATAATTACTATTTGTTTAGTAAAAAAACAAAGTGTCTGTGTTGTTCAGCTGATCACAATCACTTTTTCTGTGAACCTCTCGAAGTCATTTAAAGACACCTCATTTTTTTTTTAATTTTGCAATGCTAAATGTTCATTATAAATACTAAGAGTGTACGACACTGACTAATATCTAGGCAAGCTGTGCATTTGAAAATACTGATATGATGTATTCCAAAACTTTTAATTATTTTAATGTCAAAATTGACCTACTGGCATATAAAAAAATAGTAAGAGCTCACTAAAGTAAATATGATATTATTTATAATGTCATAGTCATCAAAAATGATATGTAAATATATAGGCTTAGACACCATCTTTGTTGTATTTATCTATTTGTATGTGAAAATAATACAAAGAGAATGCAACATAGTCAATTATGTAAGATGCAATTATGCAGTGGATTTAAAAAACAAACAAACAAACAAGCACTAGTATTAAATAAATCACCCTGTTTTATTTATACGCACCTATTCACTGTTTCTGTTCATACAAACCTACTCTTGTTTTTACTTTGGCCTACTCCAGTAAAGAGGTATCTAGTTGTGCAACTATGCTTTCGTTACGCAGGTATAAGTTGAAATAACTAAGGATTGTTTTTCAAAAGACAAGAAGAAAATGAAAACATACCTTTCCCTTACAATATAGTATAATGGAAAAAATGAACCATATCATATACCAGCTTTGAAATAGATACGTTCGATAGCTCTGCTGCCATTAATTCTCTTGTAGCAGAAATATTTTAGCTAGCTTTGAAGGACTAGAGAAGGCTTCTTGGAAATAGTGATATCTGAATTCTGAAGACAACTTTATTAGGAACAAATGTTGGGAAACGGTACTGGATTCCAGGCTGAAGAATGATCTATGAGTATGCAAACCCCTGAGCAGCAAGTAAAGGTGGCATGGTAACTAGTTCTTTAAAGTTGAGAGCAGAGAAGGAACTCAGTGTTTGGTGAGAGTTGTGGCAGTAATGTAGTCACAAAGTTTGTTAAAGCAAATTTAAAAGTTTGCACTTTATTCTGAGGGAAAAAAATATATATATATATATATACATACACACATTCTTTTTTCTTTTTTTTAATACTTCGTCAGATTTGTGTTTAGAAAAATCAGGAAACAGCAGGCAGATTTTATCAGAGGATAACAAGATTACAGGCAGGAAGACCAGTTAGAAAATTCTTTACTGTAAACTGGATGAGAATTAATGGTGGCCTGAATTAAGGTAACTAAGGAAACATATCATTTTGTTCCCAAGAAAGTTACCAACTAGTATCTACACGTCTTACTTTTAAACTTTCACTTCAGACTTCTTTTCTTATATAGAACATATATTAGTGTATTTTTCTTTAGTTATATTAATATACTGCATTTTACAATCTTTAAGATGAATACGAACAGTTATGATGTGTATTGCTGATAGAGCACATACCTAACATTATTAGCTCAGTGTTATTAATACTTTGGAGACCAGCATTTATTAGCACAACTTGGGAAATTGTTAAAGATAAAAATTCAAGAAAACTACTCCAAACCACTGACTCAGAATTTCTGGACTAGGGGCTGAACTGTCCATGCTATTCTGATGATTCTTAGCATATAGATTAGCCAACCAAACTCACAAGATATGTAAAGAAGAAAAGCAGCAGCAGAATAAATATTTAAGAAAAATATTTATGCCATTATATTCAAAAGCTAAAGCAAAAATTATAAAGTTACCATAAATACCAAACCTTTCAGTTTTAAATAGAGCACATACAACTTAATTGGTATACTTTTGTTTCACTGCATAAAGAGTATCATATCTCAAAATGTAAAATTTCTGTTAATCTACCTAAAATAAGATAATTTATTTTGTGTAACAAAGTTACTCTCTACAGTTCATGTGACCTTATTAGTTTATAGAAGAAAAAGTGAGAAGAAAAACCTCTGGATATATGAATTAGATAATTTAAACTTCTAAAAGAAAATGTTTTTGAAAGAGTTTTAAAAACTGCACTTGGGGAAGCCAGGATGGCTCAGTGGGTTAAGCGCTCACCTTGCAGTGCCAGGGACCGAGGATCGAATCCCGGCCCCGGCCTGTGCGGAACCATATGCTGAACTGGGAGCTCCCCCAGTTCAGTTCTCTCTCTGTCTCTGTCTCTGTATCTCTCTCTCTCTATCAAAAATTAATAAAATAAATAAATAAATTTTTAAAAATTGCACATGATGATAAGTGTTGATATAAAAGAGATATAGCTTTACATTTTAATTAAGGAATTCTTAAAAGTGAAAAATTTAATGAAACATTTTTTCCCACATTCTTCTCTTACATAAAATAACTTGTCAGTGAAATGTACCAGTGACAACTTTTTGAAGATACAAAGTAGACCAAAATATTAAGAGTGACATATTCATCAAAATTTTACATCCACAGATACATCTTCATTAACTCTCATTATTGTTAACTAAACTTACACATATAAATTCCTATAAACCACTTCAAAATTGTTAAAGCCTTATAAAATTTGCTTGTCAAACTCAAAGTTAATGGGGTTAAAATAAAAGGGAGAAGAAAATGGAAATGGAATGAAATTGCAATAGTACATTTGTAATTCTTATTGTTCTATTTAAGAAAATAATGTTGTCATAGATGATGCCTGGTACCAGTTCCAAATGTATGATTGGGTCAAACAGATACTTGTAAATCTTTATACAAACATATAAGTTCATTATAGTGCTTGTATGACCCTACCTCAAATATGTGAAAATTTTTGACTTAACATAATTACTAATTAAGAAGAATCTTTTGCCAGAAAAACAAATATATGTGTCCAACCCTATAAAAACATCTCATGAAAAATAAGAAATTTATTTAGTAGATAATAGTTATTAAATGAATTACATAATTAAAATTACAAAATAATAAACTCATGCATCACATGAGATGGAAAATATCTGAATAGGATAAAGTGCACCTATAAAAAGCTACAGTTGATATTGTACTTAATAGTGACATATTGAAGGTTTTCTTGTTATAACTTAAGAAAGGATATTCAATTTCATCCACTGTTATCAAGATTTTACTGGATGTGCTAAAATTTACAATAAAACAAGGGAAAGAAATAGAAGGTATTAATATAAAGTTAAAAAGAAATTGGAATATTTCAAACTGAGACAGGCAAAAATGAACAGAGTGCCAAAAATGTATTGCTAAAAACCAAATTTAAACATTAAAAAAAAGCTTGAATATACCTATCGCAAAAATTACATTTCATTAATATTTGAAATATTCAAAAGAGCTTAAACAACTTAACATATTCATTAAAGGAATTACAAAATGCCACACCATGAAGTTTTATGTAGCTGTGTAGTATTATATTGTCCATTTTACTTAACTAGCTTTCAGGGGCCATGAACATTTTGGAAAATTCTAAAGGAAAACCACAGGTGAATCATTAATGTTAAGACAGAAAATCTAAGAGGATTTTTAAGCAGATAGTATGATTTGCTTTTTAGATTCTCGTTATTTAAAAGAGTCCTTATTAAATGCATTTACATCTCACAAAAGTCATTGCTTAGAGGGAGTTTTATTTCAATACAGAATATAACCATATTATGCTTCCTTGGTAATAGGAATTTTAAAAAGATACAAAATGTCCACTATTCCCGTGTCTGTTTAAGAAATTGTATTTTCCATTTTGTTTTCTTTACAGGGGCTTCCTTTTAATTCATAATTCTCACTTTTTGCTCGTGAGACATGGCCTACATGATTTTCTCCACTGTTTAAGAAAAAATATAATTTAAAAACATTACAATAACAGGGAACCACTGCATATTTTTTAAATGACCAAACCAGCCTAATTATTTCAGAAACACAACAACAACAACAACAATTTAATAGCTGTCCAATTGGATAACTATACAATCGGCAGGACTCCTATAAGGTTTTCACACATTACTTTTCATTTAAATGTCCTCACTTGTATACCTTTCACATGACAGTGTTATTATCTAAAAATCATTAAAGATTTGAGTTTTTTTATTTCACAGTGGGTTAGAATCATTCCCCGTATAATCTCAAATATCAGTAATTTGTGTTTTAGGATTTAGAGCACACATCAACATTTTGCTTTTTTTATCATATCTTCCTCATTTTAATCTCTGCCTTTGTACACTAGAATTACATTAATAATTTCCTTCTTGAGCCTTTCAAATGAAGTAGAAATATTCATATAATAATGTAAAATATTTAATAATAATTTTTAAAAAGGATTTAACAAAAGAAATCATACATTTCAGACATTTTAATGCTTGTTATTACTATATCCATTTCCCAATAGACACATAGACTGTGTATTCTCACTCTTATTTAGCAAAACAGATTGAAACCTCACAGTTTTGGCCATTCAGTGAGTTCTTTATATGAACAGGCCATAAGTTGGTTCTTTTTATAACATAAATTAGTCTGAATGGATATTGTATTCACACGTAGGCATTCACATTTCAGCCTGATAAATTTGCCTATCTACTCTCACACTTTTCTCCTTGTTATCACAGCATGTTAATTGTCACCAAAGTTCCAAAGGAGTTCCGTGTGCAGACGTTGACAGCTCCCTAATGAAGATATGTTAACAGTAAAATGGCAAACCTTTCAGAGTTGTATGTATCATGAAAAGGTTAATGAATAGGACCCCCCACAGAGCACAATTTAGCTGACTCTGAAATTTTATTAATGAGAAAACTTTTGATTTTCTTTTCTGAAGAATATGTTGACTGATGATACTAACTTCACAAAAGAAAGTACACAGGTATGTCTTTTTGTTAACTGAAATGCTTTCTAAGCTGTGGGAATATAGGCTACCATTTCATATTTAGATTTTTGAGTGGCTGACTTATTGCTTGTTAGATATAAAAGGAACACAGAATTGTTGCTTTCTCTATTGTGTTGCACTTCTTGCTTCTCCTTAAACATAGGCTGAATAATAATTACTAATAAAAATGATAATAAGACAAAAGAAAGTGATGACATTACTTGTTCTTGGTTATAAGCTACAGAAATGGATTCTGGCTATTTTAAGCACAAGTTTAATATATTGGATGTTTCTAGAGGAAATCACTATATTGATTTATGTTTGGAGCAACTAGGTTAAGAAAATAGGCAAAAAAGAAACTCTCAGAGCACTTGGAAGCAGGAGCATCTGGCCAGAACTTTGTTGGACCGTCTGTCACTGTCGTACATTGTTCCTCTGCCAGTATAAGAAATTTTCAGCTTTTCTTTTTTTGCACTGACATCTCTAGAGTCACACTCTGATCTCTGAAAATCTGATCAACTGAGCTTCACCACGTAAACTTCTGATTCAGGAGCTAAGTTACTGCTTCCCTCCATCTGGGGTTGGTCCCATTAAGGAAAGAGCTCTGTGAAGCTGAACAGCAAAAAAGACAAGTAAGTGGTCGCTATATTTCATCACTTTGGCATCTCAAAATTCAAAAACTCTCTTCTGCCCATTTTTATATTGATAAGTAAACTCGTAATTCACCTAGACTTCAGGAGACATTTACTTCCTTGACTACTGGGAGGGAACCCCACTATTGCCAATTACTGAGTACAAATTTGCATTGTGTTGTACATCCTACTGGTAATGACAAATATATGACATGGATTCACCACTACAGTATCATATGGAAGAATTTCACTGCCCTAAAAATTCCCTGTGCTCCCCTTTGTCATCCCTCTTTCCCACTCCCAGAATCTGTGACAACCACTGATATTTCCAGTGTCTTTATAGTGTGGATTTTTGCACAATGTCATAAATTATAATCAAATTATATACAGAATTTTAGGATTGGCTTATTCCACTTAGCAATATACATTAAGGGTTCTTTTCGTGACTTGATAGCTATCAGGAGAGAGAATGAATTGGGGTGGGAGATGAGAAGGAGGTGATAGAGAGATGATATACGTTTGGTGAAAGTGATAAAGGAAAATAATTTTCAATGTTTTCTTTACATAAACAATAGCTTTCCTACCTTAAAAGTAAAAAGAATAAAAACAAAATGTACTTTCTAGCAAGGCCTAAGTCTAAGAAGGAGATATCATACTATTTTGACTACTCAAATACATATTCATCTTCACTTTGTGCAGGATATTATTTTGTGCTTCATGGTGTATAAAGGTTAGTCACCAATGTTAGAAACGATTTTGAACTATGATTATCTGTAACAATATCTCCCATGAGTTTTTCAAACCTTCAGTTATTTTAGTTATTTGGTATTCATGAACTACCACATATTAATTTGTTCTCCATGATACTGAAAAATCATTTCAGAAACTCTTTTATTGGTGCCTTTTATTCCCTCAAAATCTGCAGTGGTTGGAAATTTTGATTAAGGTTTCAAGTCACTTTCTCAAAATCTGTACATATTTAGCAGAGAAATGAAGTGTTCATCTTGATTGGATATTTGGTTTTTGTCCCTCATGAGAAACATAATCATTAACATTGATTTCTCTTTAGTCATAAACTCAGTAACAATTTTCCTCATAACTGCTATAATTGGAAATTCGCCTTATTATTGTGTGTTGCCTTTTCAAAAGTCTTGAAACTTTACTCATGAACAACTCCAGGAGAATAATATTACTTTTCTTTGCCTTTCTCATTCATCTAACTGTATTATTGATTCATATTTGGATTTCTTTCCACTGTAGTTCAAAGCCCCTTGGGAAATGAGCAAGCCAAATTTACATGTTTGTTTATATTCACCACAGGGTACAACACAGTGTTTTACACAAGGTAGAACTTAAAAACAGGGTAAAGGTGTATATTAGGACAAATTCTCCCATGAAGATATACAAATGGCCAACAAATATAAGCATAAATGCTCAACTTCACTATCTATTAAGGACTTGCAAATCAAAACCACAATGAGATACCACCTCACACCTGTTAGAATGGCTATAACCAACAAGACAAGGAATAACAAGTAAGGTGACTAGTTGTCCTCCTTTAGGGAGGACAGTCCTCCTTTTGGAAGTTCAGTCCTCTATTGAAAAGTGTCCACCTAGATGTGCTCCTTTTTTGATATGTAATACTAGATGTCCTCCTTTTCTTTCTTTCTTTATTTTTTTCTTTTTGTTGTTGTGCAATCGATTTTTTTTTTTTGGTTCTGCAATCGATTTTTTCACATCACCTGTGCTTTGCATTATGTGCGCACCACCCAGAATGAGCTGTCCTCCTTTTCATTGGAAAAAAGTTGTCACCTTATGACAAGTGCTGGAGAGGCTGTGGAGAAAAAGGAAGCTTCATACACTTCTGGTGGAAATGTAAATTGAAACAACCAACATGGAAGTCAATATGAAGATTCCTCAAAAATTTAAGAATAGAGTTACCATATGACCCAGCAATCCTTCTTCTGAGTATCAACTCCAAATTTTTGAAAACTTTAGTCCACAAGAATTTTCTTAAGTTTTAGAGAATTTATAATGAACACAGCTCTAAGTACTCTTCAAACAAAAGCATGTATTTTGAGACATTACTAATAATCTCAAACAATATTTTTAATTAAAATAGAAAATCTCTGCAAATCTATGTAAATGAGAGGATTGTGTGCAATATTTAACAATGCATTGTATTGCAAACACAAAAGCAGTGTTTTATTCATGAAATCATTAAGATCCAATTAAAACATTAAGTCTCTCAACATCTTGGCAATTCTGTGTTCATGTCATTCAGAAAGATGTGGCAAGTTGATGAAACTACTCTCTCAAAAGTGAAATACTCAATATAAACTTAAGGTGGCTTTAAATGATCCAGTGCTGTTTGTTAGTCATGCTACTTATTTTTAATAGCTATGTAGTTGCCACTCTAGTGCTTGATTCAAATCTTTATCACTGTCCCTACACCTACTCCAAGCTTTTCATTTTAGTTCAACATTTTCATTTCTGGTTTATTTATGGGCTCAAAGCTATCTGATTTGTGGTTACTTTAATTTCTCTTTCCTCCAACTCAGTATTTTTCAGTTCTCATACATCTACATTATTATTTTCTGGTACTTTCATTTCCCTTCCCTCCTGTTTCCTTTCTTCCTAGCCTTTTCTAGGTTCACTTTTCTAACACTGTTTTTATTAATTCTACTATTTTACTTCAGTATATACTTTATTAAACAGCTCTCTTTCTCATGCATTTTACTGCCTCTTCATATACCGGTACCTTTTTTTAATATTTATTTATTTACTTATTTATTTTTGACAGAGAGAGAGAGAGAGAGAGAGAGAGAGAGAGAGAGAGAGAGAGAGAGAGAGAGAGAGAGAGAGAGATACAGAGACAGGGAGAGAACTGAACTGGGGGAGCTCCCAGTTCAGCATATGGTTCCGCACGGGCCGGGATTCGACCCTCCGTCCCTGGCGCTGCAAAGTGAGCACTTAACCCACTGAGCCATCCCGGCTTCCCCTCCATTTACTTTTTAAAACTACACAAACACACACTTACACCTTCATGTTTATAGCGTATGATATTCCTGTAAATTCAAATTTGCATCACAAGCACATCTTTCACCCCTTCTTGAAACCATTATAAACAAATTTTGTCCTTATCCTCAAGCTAAAATTGCTGTTTCAGAGTATTAGCTCCTGCTAAAATATACTAAATAAGGAAGAAAATGCAAGCTATATGAATTGTGAGGTGGAAAATCGTAAGAGAGGACAGTATCTGAGTGTTTTATTATGACAAATAGGTTAACAAAACATGAATTCAGAACTTGAAGCCTATAATTTTTCATTGAGTCAATTTGTAAAAATTTTAAAACTAACAGGTTGCAGTTATTTTTCTATTAATAAATTATAATACTACATATACTAAAATATTACTATTTTTGCTGCATTGTTTTCAGTTAAACAGAATGATGTAGAGATCTTGCACGATTGCCTGACAAATAATAATCACAAACTACATGTGTGTATTAAACATTGATAAATGATATAGTGTGTGCCATCTTACTGAAAAAAAGTATTTTTTTCTAACTAAAACTATCTTTTGATATTACCTAATGAGAGAATTACTTTAAGTTGAAATAGAAACAACATTCTGTGTCAAATGAATAGTAAGCACATTCCTATCTATTAATACTGATATTAAATCCATATCCTCGTAGACATGCTATTACTCATTATTGGTAGAAAACCATAATATCTGTTCATACGAACATCTAATAAACAAACCTATATCCTATAGTATTTTGGGATTTTCATGAAATTGGGCAGAGTTTAAATACAGTTTAATCTTCTTAAAAATAGCTGTCATGCCATTATATTTTATTGATGCTGTGACTATCAATGAACTATAAGTTCCAGTGAAAAAGTGAAATAAATAAATAATATTAATTAAACAACTATGTGCTGGTTGGTTAATTTTCTAATTTTAAAATATGTATTATATATTTTTACTTTTTTTATATTAAGAATAGTCTCCATGACCAGAATTTTGCCCTCACATAAGGTCACAGGAGAAAAGATAACTTTCCTAGTATTGACAATATCACAATATGGCATTTGTGACAAAAGGCTCAGGCTATACAAGTTCAATGAATCTGTTCTTATTAGACATGGTGCTACATTTTCAAAGTTCTTATTATTGTATGCTTGATTTATGTATTGGAGCCGTGCCTCTTAGTATTTATTTGTGAGAATTAAACAATAGTAATAGAAACAAAGAAATCAGGAGTTGATCAAATTATCCTTTATTCTTTAATATATTGGAGGATCATAAAATTGTGTCCCTCATAAACATTATCAATAATATTTGAATAGACATATAGATAAATATAAGGAAAAACAACTTTTGCACAGCCCTAGACCTATATGAGCAGATATTAAAAATGAGCTACAGACATACACACCCACACACACACACACACATCACACCAATGTAGTTAGCCTTAAGATGTCCAGAGCAAGACACATCCTATGCTTATCTCTGGTCATATCAGCACAAAAACTCAACTTCATGAATTCATGACAGTCCATCTCCATATGCCTTTTGATAAATTCTTCATTCCCTCCCATTCCAAAAATGTCTGAATTCACCACCTTCACCAGAAAACAACAGATAAATAAATAAGACATAATCCCTTTCCTTAAGGAGGTGACAATCTTGCTGTTGTTATTTGCACAACACAACACTTAACATTCTAAGTAACTCTTTAGGACAGTAACAATCTTTCAAAAGTCTTTGAAGATTGGCTGCCTAATTTCTTAATTGATTTATCTAGTTTGCTGTATATACAAGTGAACTCATTCTGAGAATTTTGCTTTACTAAAGTTGGATGCTATTAAGCCAAATGTTAGTCTTGTATTCATTCTCATTGAGAAGTACGAGTTTTCCACATACCTCCCCAAGGGTCTTGCCAGCATTACTGACATTCATTTTTCATTTCTAACTAAGATCTCCATTTTGATGACCTAACGTCCCTCAATGCAAATAAATCAAATCCCATCTTTTGGGGAAGATTTTATGGATGAGAGTAGATGCTCTTACTTCATATCAGATGCAGTATAAGGGAAACTAGATTTATTTAAACTACAAATTTGAATTTCATTTTGTACTGCAACAGAAACTAATTAATCTTCATGGGAAACAAAGAATGTGGAGCGTATATGATGGAATCAGCATTTAAATGTGATATGGTTTTAGAGAAGCACTTGTTTTAAGAGCTCCAAAGGACTGATTACTTAGAAGTGCTTTATGTTGATGTATTTTAGCTTCAGTAATTTTCCATGGATTACAATCTAAGTATTATGTGTTTAAGAAAGCAAATTCGACATAAGAAAATATATTGTAGAATGTTTTTGTTGTTGCTGTTGTTTTTGTGTGTGTGTGATCTGTGGAAAATCAGAAATTACAGATTATTCCTAAGCAAAATGTAAAGTACAATATCATTCCAGACTACAGAGTTGAAAAAAAATTATTTGTTCATGTAAGTACATAAAATTGATTATGATTTAACTATCCAATTTTTTAAATTTAAATTAATCCTAATGTTACACCTAAATTCTTAGGGAGGATATATATTATCAACATAGAATTAAAAAAGAATTGTGATTTTTATATCTCTTACTTCCAGGCAAGATTACATAGCCAGTACGTAATATATCTTCCTAACAAAGACTGCAATCAAAACTTTCTTGCAAAGACTCAAAGGTACTTTCAGCAAAGATAATGAAGCAAGAACAAACATACAGATAACCTTCCCACAAATATATTCAAATGAGAACTTAGTCACTAAAATCCATAAATAGAAAAATATATATATTTGAAATTAATGCTAGTTAAGGAATTTATGCTAGACATGGTAGATGCGAAGCTGAAGAAAGATAGATATTTTTAAGAAAGAAGTTCAATGTCATAAAAGCTAATTAAAAACAAACAAACAAAAAAACCCACTGTCAGAACTCTGAAAACCATCCTAATTGGGAAGATATATGAATAGTAGCCATTTTTTAAAAACCTCTGGGTGGTCTATTTCAGGTTATATGTTTTTATTTATAAATATATCCTGTCCTGGCCAAAGTGATAAACAGAGTCCTGGTGAGACATTCAGAAGAGTAGAAAACATGAACCCTGTCTAAAAGAATAATGTAAATCAATTGAAGCCAAGAGAAATGATAGAATGAAAATACACAAACACATGTACAAAGCATATATACGATATATGAAAAAATAGTAATACTAAGGGGAAATTAATATAATGGGCATTAGAATATGCAGTTGGTGGAAATAACTCTTTTTATAAAATGTTTCTGAGAAAAATTTTTTAATGAAACACACTTTGAAAAAGATTCCTTAATAAATGTTCCCTTGGTTAAGTTTGGTTACTTCGCCACAGACTAGCCGCGATTTTTGCCTTAGGAGCAGTGGTTTGAAATGGTAACTCAAAAAGAGAGCTATGACAGAAGGGAAGAACTCCCCAAGGACAGGAAAGGGCAATCACAGGACGCTGGAATCAGCAGAGAAAAGACTAAATACAGCCAGCCCTGGACCACAGCAGCAATACAATGGCATCCATGACTAGATGGGTAAGTGAATCTTGGAAGTCAGCAAGAACCCAGAATAAAATCAGTTGATGACATGCAGGGAGTTGCACAATACTCCAGCATTCCCTTAACTTTAGGACCCAAGTCGTAGATTTACACGCAGGTCTATAATGCAGAGAGAGGAGATACAGACTTCATAGAGAACTGAACTTTATACAGAAAACATTAGCTCCCACTGGCAAGCTTAAGGTTTTCCTCATTATCATCAGGAATTAGAGGTGCCAACATTTCATTTAATTATTGAAATTAAGGCATTTTAGTGTTTCAATCATGTCAATAATACTGTGGATGATAAAGCATCCACTAACAGTAGTATACATGATGTGTAATGTGAAAATTACTTTCAAATATAAAAATTTATTTGGTTGGAGAAATCCATGTACATTACTCTGAAGCCAATATTTACCCTTAATTGTTATTCATTTTAAAATAATTATTTTCCTACTCCAGTACATGAAATATACACTGAATTTTAGGAACAGTTGGCAGAAAATGAAATAGAGTAGGGTATCTGAAGATTGCTTCTGTATTTGTGAAAACTACCTAAATGGCTTAACATTAATCTGAACCTCAGCCTCCTTACAACTACAATGAAAATACAACAGCAACAATAATAACAACAGAACATTTATGAGATATCTGGCAAATTCTTCTTCAATTTGATGAACTTCCTTCTGTGTGTTTTGCAAGAAAACAGGGATTGTCCTCCCCCACACGTCAAAGCAACCTATTAACTCTTTCCTATAGTTTGTAGTGTGTGTGCATACATTGTGTTTGGTCCTCCAGGAGTTTATACTTAGGACTTTGAATATCAAACAATGTATCAAAGGCAAAGAAATAAGTCAGATAAATCTCACAGTTGCAGGGACAGTGACAAGTATCCAGAAAGAGGAGTAGTAGTGTGGCCCTGGCCATCCAGCTGTCTTAAGTTATGCTTTTCCACAATTAATTCCTGTATTTTTCCTGTGGTGACTGACAGTACATCTTATCTATTTATAAGCCACCTATTATCTATCAAAAATTCTCCTGTGAAAGTAATCCATGTCTGTTAGCAACTAAGATATAAAAATAATACCATTTAGTAAGCAGAAAGATAAAAAACATGACATTTATATAATGATTTCAGCATCTTTTTTTTTTAAGATTTATTTTTATTGTTTTATGACAGAGAGAGAGACAGAGAGAAGGGGGAGAGCCCAGAACAGTCTCCATAGTTGACAGCATTATTTTTCCACATAGTTTCACTCCACAGGTGGGCACAGGGCTGCGCAGGGCAGGAACTGGGCCGGGAGCCTCCCTCATAAGCCCCGGCAAGAACTGAACTGGGGGCAACTAATGTCTTTTTTTAACAATTTATCTTATATATTTCTAAGTCACATTTCATGTTTTTCTTTTTGTATTTAAAGTCTTACCAAGTATTATGAGAAAAACTCCCATGCAATTTCCCCCCCTTTTTTAATGTTAATTATATTTTAATTATCAAATATAATTGATATGGGCAAGTTACTCTTTATTTTTTAAATATCCAGGCAATAAGTTCAGAGGAAATGAGAGTAAAAAAAAAAAGTATATAATTCACATGAATGACAATGACATCTGAATCCACTAATTTTAACATCTCTAAATCTGAGACAACTTTGCCATTTATTTCTGTTTCTGAGCCAGTTTTTTATAATAGTTTAGTGGTTACCTAAGGGTAAGCGGGGATATGGTAGGAAAGAATGGAGGGGGAGCCAAATACACGGTGGTGGAAGAACTGGCTGTGGATGGTGAACACATAATGCAACACATACACAATGTACCATAGAAGTGTACACCTGGAACCTATGTGATTTTTACTAACCAATGACACCTCAATAATTTTAGCAGTAAAAACAAAAAACAAAAAACTATAGCCATATTGACAAAGAAAAGAAAGTGAATTTGATGCAAAACTAATCCTACTAATAATTGGTAGTATTGATGTTTAAAGTATCTGAAAGGATACCAGATACTCTTCACTATTTCCTAAACAGCCTCCATCTTCTTCCTCTTACAATGCTTGTCTGAAGCAATGGCCATAAGTTGAAAACAAAAAATGTTTACTTTTTTCTTTTTGTTTGAAAGCTTCCCCTATATCATATTCTGATATTATCATTAATTATGAATGTATTATGGTTATATTAAAATTTAATAAACTCATGTTATTGGCTTATAAACCTCACATTTTAACATCTTAAAATAGCTTTCTTAACATTGTTTCTTTGGGAAATTTCTAGTGCACTGAAAACTACGACTATATTATTATTAACTATTGACAAACACCTCAATTGTTATGTAGGAATCATTATGGTTAGTATGGTTCTTTTTTATAGTACCAATTTTTAAACATCTTACTAATGATCAGCACTTTTCGTGTTAGCATAATTTAGAATTCTTTCACAGCTGTAATGTATCTTTATACTTGAAAATGTAAAGTCATACCAAAGCAAATGGTGCAAACTATATTACGGTATATAGAAAAAAATTACAGTTCAGATGGGATTAATCTCTTGGAAATTATAATGCAAAGGAAGTGATAGGATGAGATTACGTGAACTGCAGCTTCAAATTTATGAATGTGTGTACGGGTTTTCACTGGAGGGTTTTTTCCTTTCTCAGAACTCTAGAGTCTACACATCAGGTTAAATGAACTGACCTCCTCATCTTAGTTTCCTCTAGGCTATTTCATTTTCTGCACTGTTCT
The DNA here is from genome assembly GCA_004027555.1 of Craseonycteris thonglongyai. Lineage (NCBI taxonomy): Eukaryota > Metazoa > Chordata > Mammalia > Chiroptera > Craseonycteridae > Craseonycteris > Craseonycteris thonglongyai. The sequence goes on from PVKE010032116.1 coordinate 17,986, forward strand.
GTTTAACCCCTAATGTATTTTTCAGCAACTCTTTAACTTTCTTCAATACATGCACAAGCCTGTAGGGATGTTTGGAGTTTGTTATTATTTGTTGATAATTGACTGGGTGTTTTCTTAAACACACAATAATAAAATTTTAGGAACATTCTTTATACAATAAATGGAGTTGGCCAGTTAAGGTTGATTTTAAAATGTTCTATACTAACCAAATGGTTTTAAACTAAACTGCTAATACAGTGTGTCAGTAGTACTTAAACATCATATTATCAACCGAGATGAAGAAATCAGAACATTAGACTGGAGTAATATGAATAATAAACAATAAAGGTTAAATGAATGTAGAATGTTTAATTGCAATTTTAAATAGAGGACATAGGATGTATTAAGATGAGAGTATATATAGAGTAGGTAACTAAATGGGAGTAATAAATGGTCAGTTTTTCTTTGCAAGTGCAAATGTCACAACTACTACTTCCACCACCAACTGTCTTCTACAATAGAGGAGAAAATATTCATACAGGTTTCAACATGCTTTATAAGGAGTTATCATAATCTATCAGATAATCTGAACTCATTTTAAGGAGACCTAATGTTTAGGTCTAACTCAAATCCATGTGTTACAGCATGATGTATTTAGTTTAAAACAAATGTTTAAAATATATATGCGTGAA